>DWKN01000032.1:0-12368 GCA_018249455.1 Bungalotis erythus | reverse complement strand
ACACCCGTTTCTGTCTAATAGCATCGTAGGTCTGATATGCTCGGGATTGAAAGGAGTTGGCAAGGGAAATTTTCTAACAACAAAGTTTCAATTTCAAAGCATTTGTGATCGATAGCAGGTAGGGCTTCTGTCCTATTTATTAGCGGCTACATTGTTTATAGGCTACATACTTCTTTGGTGTTTCTATAACGTAAATGTTACTCTAAATATCTGGGAATAAATTCGTCGAAATTGGTTTAACAGATTCCGTGCGTAATTTATACAGAGAGATACGCAAATTTAGTAGCGGATTATCTATACAGGTAATGTAGATCCATAGGCTAGGCGCCTTCTAATGGCCCCGGGGCTTTGGTAAAAATAATTGGAAGTATCAAATAAAATTTACAAGGGCATCATGTTCATTTATAAAGTGCAAATAATTTCACCAAACTAGCTTCTACAGTACATACCCATTTTACTCTAAGATAAAAATTGAAGTCACAGAGTCCACAGGATTTGTAATGCCTAAGAACCTTTCCATTGCTTAATCTGGCCTTGGGCAGATGTGATAATAATGTGTGCATATTGTAAGTCTTCTTTAAAAGCTTTATGGCGGGTAACACGGGATTACGTATATCCGTTTTCTGTAGAAAATACACTCTCACAGCCCTAAAAATAAAAACTAGCTGCTACTCCCTAATTATATTAATTTTCGTACATGTACACACATCTTTATACATTCTGTTTGATGACGATTCAAAGTTTAACAGGACCTAATTAAAAGATCGCTAAAATAATGAATTTATTTATGCTAATAGGCTCGGGCGGTTAGAACGTTGAGTATTTCGGGTTCCAATGTAAATGAACACCACTTAATTTAATTACCTTCCCTGATATATTTGGCACAAACAAAATTAGTTTGCTTTCGTTAGATTTGAATGTAGCAAATGACAATCATAAACCAATTAATATCGCTTTGGGACATCTACGTGATTCAAATACAGGGACGGATATTCTGTCAGATGGGATTAATTTGGAATTTCAGATAGATTCTACCACTTCTACCTTAATTGATTACATACGTGTTGCTATTTTTGAGTCCGTCCATCCGAGTTTTGAACTTTTCATATATGTTGCTTACCACACTCTTCGAACTAACACACAGTAAGTAGCTCTATATTGTTAATATGGAATAAAAATAAGTCTCATAAATACTGCATTATACTCGTACCATGTGTTTAAAAAAGTTATTTTTATATCAGAAATGGTACACATTTTTGTTGTTAAATTTTTATCATTTCTTACCACCGAATCGTAAAAATTGTTTTACACTCAGAATGCATTTGATACCTACCTCCTTGATCGAACCATACTGATTCTCTCACTGGCCCTGAAACTCTTAGAACTGCTTTTGAAAATATTACTATAAAATGAACATACTTTTAAATCGCAGCGCTGCAAACAATACTCGAGCGATCACGTAACTCCGTTTAAATATTTGCATTTTAGTTCCGTAAGCGCGCTTATACACAAAGGCTTTTCAAACGCTTTCATCATTAAGAGAGGCACTACTAACAAACGATCGTACAAAGGTTCTGGAAGTGAATAGAAAACATTAGCGAAGGGATCTTTTTGTGCAATAAAGGTCAGTCGTGTACTTAAGGGCCATTCGTTTAAGGGATAGTGAACAGACGATTAACTAGTTCACCTGGAAAGCTTACAAAACACGCTTAGCAACAAAAATACTATACCAGCTTATTTGATGGCATTGTAGCGGATTTTCAGATATATTTCTGACAACAATCCAATGACATCTTATAGATTAAAATCCCTCGAGCCGTGCCAACGAATTGACATACATACATATATTCGCTCGAAAAACATAACCCTCCTCCTAACGCAGTCGTTTAAAAATGTGGTAAAATACTGTTCATACATGCGTTGCCGCAAAAAACCGTGAATTATGCGATGCCCGTTAACCTCGGCTTACGTTTGACGTAATTTAATACCATATCCATCGATTAAATTGCAAGTCGAATTAAGAAACGGCATCGTCACGTAATTGGATTACACTATTGTTAGAATAGTGCTATTTAATCGCCCATTGTGTTAGTCTATTAAGCAAACTAATCTTGTTGAGCTGCGGGAGAGTTTCCTTGGTACAATACCTAAGTAAATACACAAACATCAGCGTTGAGGCTTGAGCGGTTTTCGCTGCTCAGACATAGCCTGATATAACGTTCGTGGATTGAAATGAAGTTTTAATTTTGGTTGAATGAAGGAGCTATTTAGGTTTTCACTGTATTTTTTATTTTATTTTGTGCTTGTAGGCAGCTCGGGTAAGTATAAGTAGGTAGAAACTAATGCTAGTTATTTTACATAAAGAACTGGAATATAGGTATAGTATTTAATGCTTAGGTATCTAACTGAATTATGCCTTGGCATGATAGGAGACAAAGCCACATTTCATTGTCACGTCGTTTTGTGCGATATAATAGCATTGCTGGAACGTAATAACGCACAGAAAGGCATCATGTCTAATAGAGAATAGAGGATAGCATAGAAGACGTCTAATACAAAGATAACTTGCTTAAATTACTTCCTTTTTCGTGATAAGAGTGCTTGAAATTTTCCAAGCATTATCTTTGAGAGATGTAATCGATCTCAGTTGTTTTTTAACCGACTGCCAAAAACCGAAGAAGGTCCTCAATTCGTCAAATGTATTTTTTTTTCTTTATGTATTTTCCCCGATAACTTTTTATCCTGTGATCTGATTTGGATGATTCTTTTTTTATTCCAAAGGGGGCACTTCATGTGTAGTTCCATACAAATTTGGTCAAGTTTTGATCACGGGATCCAGGAGAAGATCTTCAAAGTTTGACAGTGGCAGGACTCATATTTGCCTCAAATCGGCAGATTGTTTTTTTAAATTGAAGTAGCAAATGAACATGCAGCCACCTGATGGTAAAATGGTACTGCTGCCCATGGACATCTGTAATAAACTCCATTCAGATCCGATCCACAGCTTCTCTGAAGTCTATCATAGATGCGTTGCTACCTCTAAGGACTAAAATGGGTGCCTCATAGGTAAACAAATAATCGACAACAAATATTTCTGTCAAAGCACTATAATTTCTTCGTCGAACCTCACAGATTTTCAAACTTGGCATAATGAAGATTAAACCATTGGTAAAATTAATTAACAATAATTAATTTAACTATTATTAACAACTAAATCTATATGATCGTGGAGTTATCTATTTCCTCATAACTATTCTATTAAAAATCTAATATTCCCCGTAAAAGGAGAAATTCCAAGCAGGGTTGAGATACTTTCTGTGGTCGAACACAGCTGCTGTTAATCCAAAATACAATAGCAGTATAAGGCAGAAATTGTTGTTTAACTGTCGGTTGTAAATACTACAATGAACTCGAATATTATTTACAATATCGATAAGGCTATTGATTATTAGAATTTTACAACACTATATTCGTTTAGAAACATAATGAAAAAAATTATCACAAATAAATCTGCTGATTTGCAGCGCTCGACACTGACGAAAAGGTCTCACTCAACCTATCCCGGAGATAACGCGACCGTTGATTTTCAGCGTAACCAGCTTTGTAGCTTAGTTTGGACAAACGGTGTATATTATTACTAGCTTTTCGCTCGCGGCTTCGCCTGTCGTGACATTCAGTTTTATAACATGCATGTATAAACTTACATCCACTATAAATTTTGAAAAATCCTTCCTTACTGGATGCCTACGTCATAAGAGGCATACGTATGCGAAATTTTAAGTTCCTAGCCCTAAGGGTTTGGCCTGTGCGTGGATACATCAGTCAATCACTTTTGCCTTTTATATATATTGTTAGATATATCCTTCAGAAACGATTAAAATAAACATACAAATATACAAAATTAAAGGTGGTAGAACCTGTGTAGTTCGGGGAGGTCCCACCGCCACACCCATTTCTAGCATGGAGCAATTTTTATGTTTCGTTGGAAAGGTGTGGTTGCCGGCTCACTTACACACGAGGCGACCATCTTAGTCCTCAGGAGTAGCAACGCATCTGTTATCAACATCTATGACATGACATGACAGATGTCTAGGAGCGGCAGTGACCACTTACCATCTGGTTAACTGAATGCTCGATTGCTACTTCAACATCAATAAAAAAAACGAACTATAGACGGCAACGCCACTTTCTTCCGTAACAAATACCTAAAAATGCTTTTTTAGAAAACAAAAATTGTACCTAAAACTAAATTTCATTTTAAAATACGTCCGGTAGTGATACTATAGCCATTTCACTATAATTATAGATAGACTTTTACCGCTTTGATTCCAATGCATACTTCCATTTGACCTTTTCTAGTGAAACTTAATCACACACATAAATTACGCACATCTTACAACCGCACGACTTATGCGCAGTGACAACTGTGCTAATTACACAACTCTACACTCAGTCTCTAATAGCCATAGTTTATTAAAAGCAGTACTTAAAAATTGTAGAGCTCTTTGACTCTCGCCGGGAGTATAGCATTGTTTATCCGCCCGCTGGCCAAAATGTTGTCTATTCGATTTAATTACAAACCGTACATTTTCGAAGTGAATCCGTTTACCATGTAAATGGAAGTGTCAATTGTTCGTTCTTAAAATGGAAGGACTATAGTTTTTGACTATATATGCGAGTAAGTTGTTTTTGTACTACAATTCACAAGCGCTGTGTCTCCCTGGTGCAACGTGTCCTGGAGAACTCCATCAGTTTAATAATTGAGAGATTTGATTTTACATGAACATTTGCAGTCAGGTTCATGTACATATCAATAAATGGAAATTGAATTTTTTAGTTTTTTATGGAAATAAAGTGGCAAACTAGCATGTACTCCACCTGGTGGTAAATGGCCTTTGCCGCCCCTGGATATCCGTCATCTCTTGTCATAGACGTCGATTAACAGATGCGTTGCTGCTTCTGAGGACTAAGATGGTCACCCCGTATGTAAGTGAGCCGGCAACTACACTTTTCTAGCGAAACACAAAAATTGCTTCACGCTAGAAATGGGTGTGGCGGTAGTACCTCCCCGGTCGAACTGCACAGGTTGTACCACACCCGGGATTCAAACCTGAGGCATCTCGAACGCGACACCAGAATCTCAAACTTCACTAGTATTTATTTCTCCAACACATCGAAATTTAAAAAGTAGTGACTTTAATAAATCTTTACAAACAACGTGGTTATTGATCTGATATCGTTAAGAGACAAACTACTGAACAGTTAAATTTATTAAGCAACAGACAGTAAAGGAACGAGCTGTCTCACTTTAAAGACCTCATTTGGACAGAGATAACGATATGACGATAGATAAAAATCGGCTGTAACAGCGTTGCCTGTCAAAATAATTACTATTATGGGTATTACCGCAAACGATGTCATATCTACAGTGCTTTGAATAAAGTCACTTTGTAATAGGCCTATGTAATGTCATGTAATAGTAGTTTTAATAGATATCCTAAATACAAATAGGTACTAACTGCGGAATAAATAAAGAAACAGTCCAGTATAATTTGAAAGGATTAGAATTCTACTCGGTTTGGATGAAGAATTATCAATATTATTTATCTTTTTTTTATAAGGGAAGTATAAAACGCAGTTGTATTCTGCTTTGAAGTGTTTGCGAAGGCAATCGTTGAAGGAATGCGAAGGTTATGAAACGTGAAGGGTAAGGGTGACCTACATAAGCAATAATTCCGACTTAATTCTCGGGGATAGCAACGCATCTGTGATCAATTTCAATTGTTTGGTGTCCTTCGGCGTATCATCTTGGCCTAAATGTTTGTTTACTACTTCTATCACATAAAATAATATGCTTAAATTATCGCGAAGTGAACACAAAATATAACTATATATGAATATAGTTTAATTGTTTTTAATTTATATGACGATACAGGACGATGATCAAGCGGTCCGAGGGAATGCGAAGTGGCGCCGGCTCGCCGCGCAGGCGGTGGACGCGAGCTGCGCACACGCACTCCAAACGGCGACATTTTAGACTGACCAGGTACTTGCACATAGATTGATTGGTGTGTTCCCCGTTGGTCAGCTGTGAGTTGTTGTTGGTGTTGAGGAAATTACTTAAAACCACGTGTCATCTACAAATAAATTGTTCTATATAGCTTACACAAGACACGCAATTCCTTGATATATAATATAGTAGGTGTAATTTTGGTAATCTTGCATGAATTATTTTGTTATGATATGTGATAAGTATTTTGTTTTTTAATTGTTGCATTGAAGTTAAGTTGGAAAATGTCTAAGTAATCAAATCTAGGAAGTGGTCAACATCGTTTTTCCAGGAACATGTATTGTGTAGTGACGTGACTATGGCAAGTTGTCCCTTTTAGGGAGGCCTTTTATGGCGGATTTTTAATAGTTTAACTGGCTGAACCGCCGAAGAAACATTTGAATGGGACGAGTTTAGAATTCTGTACTTGAGTCTTGGCATTTGTGTACATGTCGGCATCTACGACACATCGAATTCTACAACGTCGAGCTAGAAATGTATTACTCGCTTTAGATGTCTGTATGGCTGGAGACTTCGCTAGGAGCTTAAAAATAACATGTATGTTAATGTTTTTGAATTAAATGTGTAATGGTTTCTAACATAAAGGTATTATACAGAGAAAAGGGGAGTCATAGGCAGGCCTGTGAATGCGAGTGTCCAACAATTAAAAAGAGAGGGAAGACAAAAATTACTTATACTACACCTATACTAGCTAAGTTAGCTTCACTTGCTTAGTCTTTTTTTCGACGGACACATTTTAGGCTGGCTCCCCTACTGTAGTTAGCCCTAATACCCTCTAATACCTCTATGGCTGGACAGCATTGCACATATATCAAAATTAGATAATTGGGTTTGAAACTTGCAAGAGCTTACCTCCAAAACAAGCAAAAACGAAATTTAACCATATGCTGCTTAGTGACGTTTCAACCCAAGCCGCTGGGAGTGAATCCCATAAATTACGTCACACAAATTTCACACATTTGATTTTGACACCTCTGTCCTTGCCACAGGAGGTAACATTTGTTTTCACAAAGAAAGTCTTCGTTCGTCATGTCCAGTAATGTCAATTTGTTAATCCCCTTCTAATATGGCGGTCTTAACGTGTGACTTAATTTACGGATGACCCCCTAAGCAGTATTGCATCTGCTCAGGTGAAGTTCAGCTCGCTGGCGGGCGGTTCGCACGTGCGCGCGCACGTCGGCCCCACTAACTGCCGCCTGCGCATGCACCTCGCGCTGAGCAACACGCGCGGCGCGTACCTGCGCGTAGCCAACGAGACCAGGTCAGCTACACCCTGTTGGAACGAAGTTCCTTATCGCGCGGTACACGCTCTGAGCGGGATGGAAGCGAGATCGAAAAATGTGTGTACGACTTTTTGGCGACCAGCCGTGTATGAAGCACATGCTACACACACACACGCACGCACCACTCACACACGCACACGCACGCACCACTCACACACACACACAGCTTTCCCGCACCTAATTTGTTTATTAATCCCCATGTACAGCTTAGTGCCTTTTACCTGTACCGTTTACTCTTTACATTAAATCATTATATACAAATAAATATATTTCTTCACAAATTTTTCAATTTTACTTTGATAACTTGATATTTTACAATATTAAATGATGACAACACAGCAAGCGTCTACTTAAATGCGAAAGGAGCTTCGTTCCAACCGGAGGTCCATAGACCCTTCAGCTTATTTTTTCACGAAGGGGAAAATCCTTCCAAAGGTACCCGATACCGTGAGAGCGATGCCGAATTATGTGGGAGTTCCACCCATTAAAAACCCCTGGGTCGCCTACTTCTGTGCTGGCGGAAAACACTAGGATCTCTGTTAGAACGCAACTGCTGGTTAGCACAATGGCCCATCGGGCACTTCACAAGGGAAGGGAGCTTCCCCAGCTCCGCTAGCACCTACCCATGCTTACGACAAAGTGGGGCCACCCACACTGCCGTTAACTGGCTCACCAGTAACACTTCAATGTCCTCCTGTTCTTCTACAGGTGTGCAACTCAGAACTGATTCTGACCTGCGACTCAACCAAACTTGAACCGCTGAGTTACGGTCCAACAATAAAATGAACAGCTTATGACATGAAGTCATGCACAGCTTAAGGCCGGCGATGCATTAGGGATTGCAAATGTCCATTGGCGGCAGTGACAACTTCCCATCAGGTGGCTCGTCTACGTTATCGCTAGGCTTAACTTATTTAAAAAAAAAAGATGATTTCCTTCACGGACATCGAAAAATCAGAAGAGCGTGCACGACATTCAAACCCCGGCCCCCCAGAATGAGTAACCGGTATCTTAATACTCGATTATATAGTTAAAGGAGTTCTTCAACTTGAAATACTTAGTGCCATATACACGCACGCATTAACTTGCTATGTATAACGTTTGGATGAAATCTTGCATCTGAATTTTGAAGCAGTGAATGCTTATTATATGCGGCCCCTAGACCTACAATAACATTGTACAATACATTTTATTGTACAATAAGATCGAAAGGCGCTTTCAATGCAAACGATCAGTAATATTGCACAATAATACGAACTATGTAATAAATAAGCACGAAATAATAATATGGTGCAAAAAAAAAATTCGCTCTTACTTTCTTTGAATAATTGCGTAATCTTCAATATTAACCCTAAAAGGTCAATAATATTGTACAATTCATCATTTTGTGCAATATAATTGATCGTCTAGGGTCCGCCTGAGTGACGTTACCCTAAATCTAATATAGCGGGGAACCCTAGAGGACGGATCAGTTATTTTTTGATGATGCTTATGAAATAGGTACATTATGAAAGGGTTTGCTGAAAAGAATACAAATAATAAAGGCTTATTTTAAAAGAACATTTATACTGTTTAATTCCAGACAATGGCAAGTGGGCAAGGTGCTGATGTTCGACGATAGCTTCGAGCACGAAGTGTGGCACAACGGCAGCAGTACGCGCCTCGTGCTCATCGTGGACGTGTGGCACCCTGACCTCACGCCCACTGAGCGCCGCCAGCTGCCCGCCATCTAGCGGCCGACGTCGTAACTACACGCGCCATTTACCATAGAGGTATTGTAATTAAAGTAGGGGAGCCAGCCTAAAATGTGTCCGTCGAAAAAAAGAGTAAGCAAGTGAAGCTAACTTAGCTAGTGTAGGTAATTTTCATCTTCAATCTCTTTATTATAATTGTTGGATACTCGCACTCGCAGGACTGCCTATGACTCCCCTACTATATAATACCTCTATGCCATTTACACGCTACTTTTGAACACCCTATCATCGCGATACCGTTACGATGTCGCCGAATCTCTGATCGCAATGGTCGCAGTTGACTGAAAAGCGTTAACGTCGCGATACCGCTGCGATGGCGCCGCGTCACTTTAGACGTAATAATGTCAGGTGTAGGCGTAATAAGTGTAGGCGGTGACGGAACGATATCGTCGCAATGTCGTCGCGACACTGATCGCTGTGTCGCAGCGATTACGTGACGGATTATTAGCTGTTCTATGTCGTCACGATAAAGAAATCGATTAAAGTCTATCTTAACACAAATCTATACCAAAATTCCATCTAGCAATTTCCAATATTATCATTTCCACTTAACATTTCCGATATCCGTCATAACTTTACAATACGTCAACACAATCTGAGTACAATCAATCTTACGAATGATCACTTCGACAGTCACCTCCGCATACCTAATGGATTTTTGTGAAACTGCAATATTTAAGCACTGTATTTCATAAAAATACCTCCCACTGCACAACACTATGGAGAAAACTTGTAAACCTTTCCCACAAGCCATGACGACGTTGGCAAACAAAACAAATGATGCAGCTATTAAGTTTCAAAACAATCAAGTCAGCCATAAGAACTTTCTACGTAAGTAAATCTTTCTTTATTTTATTATATGTTCGTTCCTGTTGAAAGCGTATGAGTCTTGCGGGCCAATACCAAATATTATATTTTTAGTCCACAAGTTCTATTTTATAGTCAATTCATTTGACAATAAGTAAAAATATTCCACGTTGTTATAACATTGGCTTTTTCGAACATTAATTCATGTAACCTTATTCATATTTGGCCAAAGACGGATTTTAAGTGTATTATTTAAATTACTCCATTTTTTTATTTCTATAAAGAACTTTTTAATATATATCGTCATATACGTCATAGGTACATCGTTTATATAGAAAAATACCTATTATACAAGTATTAAGTACCGATATTGGCCACAAATACATACAAACGAAAAAAAAAACAACAAAACAATTAAAAAACAGGAATAAAACCATTTTGGCATCGGTATGCATCATTTAAAAACTTTAAATAAATTATACAAGTGGGGCTCGCGCCGAGCGGCTCGGAGCGCTTAAAACAAAGATTGCACCTATTGACTCACTCGTGTTCCCTCACTAAACGAAGCTTCGGCCCGATTCGTATCTCTCACTCTCGTCCTCATCGCTAATCATAAATTTACAGTAGTAGCAACGTTTTTTTAATTTAATCCACACCACGACGACTCCCTACCGACACGTAGGTTCGTATGAACATCGTTAATTTATAATATCTATAAATAAATTCGATGAAATCGTCTCTCACGAAAACGAGTGCGCGTCGCGGCCCTCGGCGGGCGCGGCGTGCGCGGTCGCGTACTTACCGACGTGCGCCGTCCGCCGGCCGCCGGCGGGCCGCCGGCGGGCCGCTGGCCGCGCGGCTCCGGCCGAGCTCGTCGTCACTCACTGCGACTACACTGACCCGTGGCCGCGCGGCCGAAACGTATGGAACTACGAACTGCCTCCGCGAACTATTTACAGTGCGGCGGTCACCGGCGCCGCGGCACGTCCCGGCCGCGACGCATATGTACATCTATACAGGTCCCGCGGGCGCTAGTGCGGCTCCGCGTAGTAGGGCCGCGGCGGCGCCCACGGGGCGAACTGTTAGTGCGCCGCCAGCGTGTGCGCGCTCTGCAGCGAGTGCGGCGCGTGCTGCGCGTGCGGCGGGTGCTGTGCGTGCGGCGCGTGCGGTGCATGCGGCGCGTGCGGCGGCGACAGCGCGGGCGAGTGCGCGTGCAACGGCGGCGAGCCGTGCACGTCGTGCCCGTAGTGCCCGTGCATGCCGTCCATCATCTCTCCTCCGAGCGTATTCGGCGGCGTCATCCTCTTCTCTTTCTGTCTCCGGTTGCAAAACCACACTCGCACCACCTCCTTCTCCAGCTGCAAGCTGTCCGCGAGCGATGTTATCTCCTGCGCCGACGGTTTCGGTTGCTTATGAAAGTGCTGTTCGAGGGCTCCCTTGACTGACACCTCAATGGATGTTCGCTTCTTTCGTTTTCGACCCTGCGCTGCGATCTTGTCGATGCTCGTCGGACTCCCCGTCGTCGAGTCTGCCTCCTCGAGCCACTTCTGAAGCAAGGGTTTCAACTTGCACATATTTTTAAAACTGAGCTGCAACGCCTCAAACCGGCATATCGTCGTTTGCGAGAACACATTTCCGTAGAGGGTCCCCAGCGCGAGCCCGACGTCGGCCTGCGTGAAGCCGAGTTTGATGCGGCGCTGCTTGAACTGTTTTGCGAACGCCTCCAGGTCGTCGCTGGTCGGCGTGTCCTCCTCGGGCTGGTCGCGCTCGAGGTGGTGGTGATGGTGGTGCAGCGGATGCGGCGAGGGCTGCACGTCCCGCAGCATGTGTATGGGCTGGTGCATTGGCATGGGGTAGGACGAATGCAGCGGCACGGGCGATCCGGCACCGTAATGAGACATGACGGGCGCGTGCCAGCCGTGGCCCTGCAGGTGCCGATGGTCGTGTGGCGGCGCGGGCGGCTTGACGTCGGGCTGGTGCGCGTGGTGCTGGTGCACCGACCACGAGTCGGCGGCCGGCGTGAGCGACGCCCAGGGGTTGCCCAGCACGGGCGCGCCCGGCGACGGCGAGCCGCCCGCGTGCATGTGGTGCTGGTATTTCATGTCGGCGGGCTCGGCGCTGCGCGGCGAGGCAGCGTACCCGCCGAGGTTGCCGAGATCCAGCTCTCCCGGCATGTACGTGGTCGCCGCCATGGCGCCGTACCTCAGATCCACGGTGGACGGCGTCTTGCCGGCTCGAAGGCTCTCGAGCCTTCACCTGGCGCACTCGGTCGCGAAACTGGCGCGTCACTCGCGCTGCGCTGCGGTAGCGGCGGGGGCCACCTCACATCACCGAATTCGACAGCGAGCGACATGCGCGTGCGTGCGCAGCGGCAGCACGGAGCGGACTGAGCCCGAGGAGGCCGCGGCGCGCCGCGCGCCGGCGCCGGAGAGGGGCGGCCCCGCCCAGCGCCGC
>DWKN01000031.1:0-12383 GCA_018249455.1 Bungalotis erythus | reverse complement strand
CCTGCACATCTGAGAGTTCTCCATAAAGTTCTCAAAGGTGTGTGACGTCCACCAACCCGCACTTGGCCAGCGTGGTGGACTACGGCCTAATCCTTCTCATTCTGAGAGGAGACCTGTGCAGCAGCAGCAGGTCAATAAAGGGTTGATGATGATGATGATAGTGTTATAATGTTTCCAAATGTATGCATAATAATGTTGATACAAAGTGGAAAGTGTTTTCATTGAATCTATTGAACTAGCTTACTTTCCGCCAATCAAATCATTTTCACCCACAATAATATAAGTAGCAGTACATTCCAAGTACTTCTTGTCCATTTCCTTCAAGAAAGCAGACGTTATTCTTCGGGTCACGGTTTCTAATTGTAATTGTACGTCCTCAAGCACTGATTTCGTCATATTGATTATCTGAAATATTGTTCAAAGTTATGTTATTGACAGTATGTTAATAGCAGGTTGTTTTATTTATTTATAAACAAAAACAAAACCCACAGCTCTTAGAACTAAATACAAAATGTTACCTATTTATTTAACCAAAAGCTAATACGGATTTACATTATATGGTAGTATTACTACATCACTAAGTGTGCGTGTGAGTGCGTGTGTGTGTGCGCGCGCGTGCGCGTGTGTGTGTGCGCGCGTGCGTGTGTGTGTGTGTGTGCGCGCGTGCGTGTGTGTGTGTGTGTGCGCGCGTGCGTGTGTGTGTGTGTGTGTGTGCGTGTGGGTGTGTGTGATTATAAGTTATAATAATAATATGATGTAGTTTTTAGAGAGAGAATGTAATTTATTTTGTTTGCTTATAGGGTACTTTCAAATTGTACTGTAGATTTTAAAAGTATGTGGTTTTATGTTTCAGTAACAATTTATGACTTACTTTAATGTAGTGTGCCAGATTCTTCTCCATGTCATGATTGCATGCAGCTATGCATGCCAGGTCCTCATAGATGCAGCTGAGGTTTATTTTGTTTTTCGTCTTATTACTAATAGTATGACTATTAGACAGCAGTTTGTGAAATGTGCTGAATATTCTACATCTATTCGGTGATAAATCGGTGGGTCTTTTTAGTTTTTCATTGTAATCTAGTATGGAATGTTGCTGGTCTGCTGCAGATTCCATTACGAGGGGTAATATTTGGGTCAAATTTGTTTCAATAACGCCTTTTTAGTTATGACCACAAAAGTACTTGCGCATCGTCTAAAATTACGTATAATCATGGGATCCACATCGCAATTTGGGTTCTTCCATAAAATGTGCAGACCTCTTCTTCAAAGCCGACGATGCTTTGGCGACTCCTGATGTTGCAAATGTCTGCAGGCTACGGTGACCACTTTCCGTTAGGTGGTACGCCTGCATTGTCACTATGTTAAATTATAATAAAAAAACACGAGTGGTTTTAAATAAAAATGAGCAATATCACGCCACGCCGTAAAACATTACGGTTATAATCAGGCGGGCTCGCATCGACCTGATTGATTTATTGCGGCGGAGACAGCGTAAACAAGCATGTAACATAAAAATGAAAACTCAATTTATAACGATAAAAATATTTACGAAGCTGACAGCTAAAAAGGATTCACATGCTCCTCTTGCGTTCTTATTTTTAAAATTGTTACTAAGGTTTTTTTAGCAATTTGTAGCAAGAGATACGGTCAACCTAAGACTGTAAATGGCCTTGTTAGACCTGGGGACTACGATCTGCACTGAGATGGCCCTTACATTACGTGAGCTTGTCTGGAACCACGTCTTTCCTCAAAACGCAATAATCTATACATATAATAAAACTGTAACTTATCGCTGTCTGTACATGGCAAATATATTTAAAAATTCAAAATAAGGGGCCTTTAAGTACGCAAGAGAACCCTTAACAATGTTTTTTCATGTTGTCTATTTGTCTGTATGTATTTCTGTCTGTCTGTATGTTTGTTAACGCTAATCTAAGAAAAGGCTTATCCGATTTGAATGCAGTTTTCAGGATTATTATTATATTGAGGGGCTACACTTAACATTTAGTGTTTTTTTCATTTAAATCGGTTAACAAAAAAGACGTTATGTCAATTTAAGTCAATGAAGTTCACGCGGGCGGCGCCGCGGGCGGAAAGCTAGTTACTAATATATACGTCGGCTATAAATATGTGTTGTTCCAAGTGAGACCGTTCAATTTTAGTATCTTTTGAAATGTTTACAAACGTAATCAGCAGATTTGTATTTTTTACTAGGTATTTTTTGAAATTTACGATTGCAACCTATTAGCCCACTTCGGGCAGACTTACAATTTCATTAGGAACACCTGGAGCACTTTAGCAAGACATCTGTAATCAATTTCTATGTAGGTCTTCTGATCTCTTTGTATTTGGGTAAAGGTGTCCATAGAGTGCATGGGCTAATTAAAGGATGGTGTATCCGCATTTATTACCTGCACCATTAAAAAACCTATAAGATAGTTACTTCATACAGTTCCAGCACAGATTGAAGTTTATTCATTGCCATGTACTAAATCAAATTCCAGATTTTACAGGTGTCCGATAAACCAATGCGGTTCCATGCAGTATCACGTTTTACAATTGAATGCAGGCCTTTAGAACTACAAAATTAATACGGTTGAAATTAATTATAAGCGTATCTGTACCCATAGGTAAAGGTACACTAGCGATAAGCTTCGTATCGCGGTCATAGGATAATGGCCTCGTCAAGGCGAGCGTAGTTCAACTATAAACAGATTTAGATACTTCATAGAACGATGCACGTCATATTACTTGTTTTAATTAAAACTTATTAGCACTATTTTAAAGGTGGTAGAACTGTGAAGTTCGACCGGGGGGTACCACCGCTACACCCATTTCTAGCGTAAAGCAATTTTTGTGTTTCGGTGGAAAAAAGTGGTTGCCGGCTCACTTACATATGAGGCGTCCTTCTTAGTCTTTAGCAATAGCAACGTACCTATTATCGACGTCTATTACATGACATGATATGACATGAATGTCTATGGGCGGCAGTGACCACTTACCATACGGTGGACTGCATGCTCGTTTGCTACGTCACATTATTAAAAAAAATTATATATTATTGTAAGAATGCTTGTGACTAGTTACGTTTCTATAACTGAAATTAACGAGCACTCTCCCTGATATTAAGAGACCAATGTCGCCCGTCATAGATGTGTCGTTATAGCACAGAAATAATCAAAGACTTTACTTGAGAAATCAAGTAAGACTTGCTCACCGTACCCTTTAAATCAATACACGGCAAACCAAAGAGACGGATATAGGCAGTTCATTTGCATTTAGTATACGAATAACACTACGGATTTTTTTTAGACTAATTCCGAACTCTTCAAAACAACGAAAGATTTATAAAGATGTAACAATTATATTTCTTTTGGTGTAGCCGGCTTAGCCAGTTTGTGTAAAACTATCTTTAGTTGACATAAAAATACGTTTATCATATTTACTTGTACATAATTGTATAGATTTTATTTATATACATGTATATGCATCTACTGCCCTATTGTAAGTATGGTATAAAAATTAATAGTTGTAAAATATTTTTTAAAATAATGATTAATTAGTCCATCATCGTGGCCACTAGCATGCATTGTCATCCGATTCAAACGTGTATACAAAATGTCAGTTCAATCGGTTGAGATTAACTGCTACAAAGTTCAGTTGCAAGATTCCACCCAAACATACAGACATAGCAAGTTAAATAAATGCTTGTAGTAAGTATAAGATATTTGCCAGTAAATACCACTAGAAAGCTACAAAAGTAAATTCTATGTTTTAACGTGTTTGTAGAACGAAACCGTGTATCCCTAATTATGACGTGCTTCTAGATGCGGAATAACAGCGGCGGTTGGCACCGGTGTGTACCTTTCTAATTATTTCACACCTATGGATCGATCTTTCCGTTAACAGTTAGTAGACCATTATGTTCTTTAGTGGGAATTTAGTCAAATCGTGCCCGTTAACAAAGGGACGGGAAACACGTATAGAAGCTTAACTGTATTATATTTTTTTATGTTTGAAAGGTATGGAACGCACGTTAGCGTTAGTTGAATTTGCGCATAGATTCAGAAATGCTGAGTTTGTGCAATGGAATTAATAATATACTTCCTCAATGTAAGGTCTTCCAACATTCTTCGAATGTTAATTAATTAAGTAACCATAGGAGAGGTCGAAAATAAAATGACATGCATTATGAACAATTTACTATTATTAACAATTAATGTTCACATTTTTATGCCAATAAGTTTAAACAAATAGGTAAGCATCGTATTTAACACCCAAAAATAATGAATTATTAATAATTACCTTTTCTCAAACTATTTAATGCGTTTATTTTTATGAATAAAAAGTTATGCATAAAACACGTATTAAATTCTGTTAATTCCAAACCGAAGTAAAGTAAAAAAGATTTATTAAAAATCAGCCAAGTGCGAGTCGGGCTTGCACACTAAAGCTTCCCTACCACTGTTCAATATTTAAAAATTGTTCAGTTAATACATTGATACTACTAGCGCCACCTCTCATAGTTCATTAAAACAGTTTACTAGGTACAGCCTAGTTTTCGTAATAGGGTTGCGCGTTTCAATATAAATGTCGCTATTATACAATAGCGGCTTTTTGTATTTTACTTCTTTATTACTATCGTTTTTATTTTTATTATTTTGTATTTGTTGTAGCGACCATAGTAATACATACTTTGTAAATTTTAAGTGTCTATCTATTACGGCTAAAGAGATAGTGCCGTGTGACGGACGGACGGACGAACAGCTAAGTCTCATGAACAGGGTTCTGTTGGCACCCTGTGGGTACGGAACCCTTAAAAAGGTAATTTGACGATTACCTGGGGCGACCGGCGTGTCGCAGTCGTCCTCGCCGTCGCAGAGCGCCTCCTGCTGCGTCAGCGTGAACTGACAGCGGTCCATGTGCTCCTGCACCAGGCTCTCTATGTGTGCGTCTTCGTTCGTCGTGTTCTCCGCTGGTAGTTCCTGTGTTTTCAACATATTCTAAAGCTAGTGAACATACATAATTCGACCGGGGAGATACCGCCACCACACCCACTTGGAGCCATCTATAAATTACGTCACACGTGAACGGAGGAACGGGTCATTGAATTATGACACCGTGTAACAAGGGGTATTGAAAGTCAAAAGCTTCGTAACGTCAAATCTCGAATCATCTCTGTGTGATTGACGCCACTATGGCGTAAACATGGAAAAGGTGTTAGTGGATCCCGGGAAGCTCCCTTCTGTGAAGTGTCCGATAGGGCGTTGAGCTGGAGAACACCACTTGCATTCGAACAGAGACCCTTATGTTCTTTGCAACCACACAAGAACGCCACCGAGGGGTCTTTTTGTAAGTGGAAATTCTACATGACCCTGTATCGCTTCTTCAGTACCGGGTACCCTTGAAAGGATTTACTTTTCTTGAAAAAAAAAAGGAGCCAAAGCATGTCTTTGCAACCACGCAAGTACACCACCGAAGGGGTCTTTTTGTGGGTGGAAATTCCACATAACCCTATATCGCTCAATCAGTACCGGGTACCCTTGAAAGGTATTTCCCAACGTACAATGTTCTGCAGCTCGGCGAACCGCTGGTTCCAGTCGCGCAGCAAGCGGCGCGTGAGGCGCTGCTGCACGCGCGGGTCGCGCGCCACGTACAGGCGCGTGCGCAGGCGCCGGCCGCGCCCGCAGCGCGCCGAGCACGGCGACCACCCGCCCCACCCGGTCACCGCGCACGCGCCGCGCGGGTTGTCCTGCACACCGTTACCACCATAGCCCACCACTAATTTTTTGACAGGAAGCTACTGACTCAGTATCGAAAGAACGACTATGTACTTGTATATAGACTTTGTATTTCAAAGATGATAAGCTGTATTTGTATATGAACCTTGTATTTGAAAGATAGTAGAACCTCCCCAGTCGAATTGTACAATTCAACCGGGGAGGTATCACCGCCACACCCATTTCTAGCGTGAAGTAATTTTTGTGTTTCGGTGGAAAAGTGTAGTTGCTCTCACTTAAATACGAGGCGACCATGTTAATCCTCAAGAGTAGTAGGCTTTCATAAGCCTAATGGTATTCCGGCCTCTTGTTCGGTAGGTCCCGGGTTGGAATCTCTGGCACGAACTTCTGATATTTTAAAGTCATGTGTGTATTAGAAATCAGGAATCAAAAGGAAATCAGAAGCAAGGAAAACATCGTGAGGAAACCTGCATGCCTTAGAGCTCTCCATAAAGTGCTCAAAGATGTGTGAAGTCTGTACTTGGCCGTACTTGGCCAGCGTGGTGGACTTCGGCCTAATCCTTCTCATTCTGAGGGAAGACCTGAGCCCAGTAGTAGAACATTAAAGGGTTGATGATGATGATTTTTAACCGACTACCAAAAAACAAGGTTCTCAATTCGTAGGTATGTTGTTTTTTTATGTATGTTCACCGATAACTTTTAGCCTGTGATCCAATTTCGATGTTTCTTTAGTGAGTGAGTGATTGATTGATTGATAGATGATTATTTAGACTTCAAAAGTAACACATATTCAACATACTACTTAAATAATTTGTTTTGCCTTTTTTTGCCTTTTGTGCTTTTCTAGTTGGTTTTTTTTGTATTTTTTTATATGTTACACCTCGCTTTATGTATAGGAGTAGAAATCGTTCGCGGTAGTCCTATACGTAATTAAAGTACCTAACACGTTTAATAAATGATATATTGTCATGTTTAGTTGGAATGCGCCCGGATTTCCTATAGTACCTTGTCATGTTTTATGTTCCGTGAAAGTATAGGACCTAGGTTTTGCTTCCTATTAGGATAAACAGTATAGCTCAGGTATATTAATTATTAAAGAGATTTCAATTAATTCTAAAGGTATAGAACTTTATTACCGGAATGTCGTCCGAACCAAAATAAGAGACGTTCTGTTTATAACCCCTTTGCATTCGAGCGGCGCCGATACGGCGCCCGGCATGTTTCAAGTGTGGACTCGAGCAGCACCCGAGTGATTTGAAGTCTTAAATCGAGCGACGCTGCTACGGCACTATGGTCTTTTGTAACTCGATCTCTTTATTTACTTTCGTGGACTAGGTGTACTACTTTTGTAAAATATACCTAAATTGGCCGCAATCGTGTCGAGCAGCTGGTTCGCGCAAGCGAAAAAGTCCTCTAGTACAAAGGGTTAATTTCAATAAAATAAATATTTTAGGTGATACCTTGGATATATTTTAGGTTAAAAAGTAGCTAATGACTGTGGTAATCTATTTGTAGGAGAAATTACCATGCAAATCGGTCCAACCTTTCCAACATTAGCTCTTATAGACAGACAGACAAATAGAACGGGTTTTTTTGTTTGGGCAACATGAAAATAAGTACTAAATCGAGTCACGAACATTTTGATGTGACAGTTTATATATATTGTTATAGATAACGTAAGTATTATTTTTATTTAAGTACAATTTTATTATACGAACTGTTTTTATTAAGGCCGGAATGTTTAATGCCATATAGCATTCTGTTGTGAATCGATGTTAGAAAAAATATTAATTTATCTTCATCTGGTGAATATTGATTTTGACTGACGTAATAATGAGATTTTCCAAATAATAAATGTGGAAGGTAAAGTATTTCAAATGAAAATTGCGTACGAAATTGATCTCTGTTCTTAGAATACTTGTTAAGCATTGCAAGGTCGCGAAAATCAACTTGGCTTACCAAATTTATTTAGTGACTTGACACAGTGATAATTTTTATGATGCATCGCACCACACCGCCGGCGTGCCAACAACACATCACATAATTTATATCAAAGTTTGTCACACACTAATTCTATATTCACATTGCTACATAAGTAATTATGATTGACGAAAACATCGTTTTTGTGTCCTCCGTTTCTGATATTGAACGAGATTAATTCGGGCTCAGATCCAGGATTACATTATGGAGTGGCAATTCCGTTTCGCGATGATGTGTAATTTTTCTTCCTGTCTCTAGAAAATTATTTTACAAAACAGAAGTAAACATTGATAACATGCAGGAACCTTACAGAATTCAGTTTTATTAAGCAGACATCGGTTGGGTGACCAATGGCTTGGCCAGTACGTAGACAAATCAATACATAACCTTGGATGTCGGCGGTGGGTATAGCCGATACGGACGGATATTAGCTTATACCCTACCTACTTATTGTATTTGATGAGTAGTTGTACAACCACTTGATTGGTTGTACAACCGTATTTTTAGGCTTTGAACAGGTGTGACCAACCATTAGGATGGTAACCATTTTACAAGAAATAAAAGTGAATAAAATCGCATTTTACGATGTTAATCTAGGTGTGCAAACAAATACAAATATTATTTTATTTTTAAAATTTCAACGATTAAATCGACTTTCCTTCCCGAATTCGCTGCCACTGGCAGAAGCTTAAAGAAGGTCATTTATCTCTACGAAAGTGTTCGAAACTAGTTCGGATTAACCTGTGAACTAAGCCATTTACAATTCAGATGTGTAAAGATAGTATCCGAGTCTAATAAAAGTAGATATTCTGAGTCTCCAAGTTATTTCCCAGATTAGCAAAGCCTTTAGCCGATATCAGCCGATGATGGACGGAAAGTTCACGAACACGTGCGGTGTTCCACCGCGATTTTGATCTCCACGTGACTCTGCCGACAAAATGGCTGACGAAAACAAAAATGTAATTAAACAATACCATTGGCTATTTAAAAACGAGTTTTGCTCTCTCAATTTTTTATTGAAATATTATTATAATTCAAACCTATAAAATAAAATGAAGTTTATATACCAAACAATGGTTTTATTGAGTAGTCCGCGGATTGTCAAACGACATAGCGCTTACGTAGGTAATAGAAATGATACTTGAGTATAATAGATTAGAAGCAAAATGATTAAATGCAATTAGGTAAATTAAAAACAAAATAATTGAGTAGACGTATCTACTTGTGTAAATAACATTCGCCATAGTTAATTAGTTACGTCAAATAAACTACGTACCCACTTTGTGCAGTACTGTTTTGTCTCAAAATGTGATTCTTTTAGCACAGATTTAGGATTTCCTGTAGTTTCCATAGACAAGGCGTTTTCGTCGCCAGTCCTTCATTCCCTTGATCCTAGACAACCAATCCTTAATATTAAAATAATTCATTTTTTTTTCAATATAATCTAGTTCCTTTTGAGCCAGGTGCATTTGCAAAAGTAACACACTTAGCAAAGTTTAAAGGCTGCCGGTGTTGGCCATTAACCACTGTTGTGATGGCTCTTTAATCTCGATGAAGGGCCACAGAGCCATAGGTTGTTTAATAATGGGAACGAACTCAAAATAGTAGTTACGTCAATGAATACATCGCGCGAAACACAAAAACTAATTCTTACTTAAAAGTTTCCATACTTAACTCCTCAACAGCAAAGCGGTCATGAACGAAACTTTATAGGTAGATGCTTTGTTCCTAGATTAGCATGTATCTAGATTTTTCTTTCGATTTTTTTTTATATCTAATAATAACGCGGGTAAAATTATATGTAAAAACATTTTACAAAAACTAAAACCAACTGCAAGAGCCCAAAAAACTAAAAAAATATTTAAGTAGTAGCTATGTTGAATAAGTCTCACATTTGAAGTCGGCCCTTCAAAATTCCTCCTTCAAGATCATATAAGATTGCTGGATCGTGAGACGAATTATGAGTGTTGACTACTACTATGAGCACTGTTAATTGGACCACACAGGAATAAAAAAGGAATCGCAGAATAAAAAAGGAAGGAAGGATCGCAGGGTAAAAAGTTATCGATGATCATACATCAAAAACCTCACCTACCGACGAATTGAGAACCTTCTGTTTTTGGTAGTCGGTTAAAAAAGTGGGTAGAATAGATACAGCAGAATGAAAGGATTTAACCGAGTATTCGCTAACATCTACGCAATGTTACTTAGCACTGACGAAAGTCGTTTAGCATGTGGGTCGTTGATTCGAAGCAGAGCTAATAGCCGCTTGGCATGTGGGTCGTCTCTACATAGGGAATTTTATTAGAATTGCTAAAGACAACGCGCCTAACCTAACGTCTTGGGCTTGTAACAGTCCGCTTAAGCTAATTGTCACGCTCGAATTTCGATTGGGGAAGGTCATGGATGTGTCTGAATTACCCATACATCTATACTCTATACAAATAAATAAAATTAGAGTGTCTGTTTGTAATATTAAAATAACCGCGTTTTACTAAATGCATATGTATGTGTACACGGTAAATATACAAAAATTACATTTTTTACAATTTTTGTCTGTCTGTCTGTTTGTTTATTCCGGCAAATCTCTGGAACGGCTGGACCAATTTTGACAAGACTTTCACTGGCAGATAGCTGATGTAATAAGGAATCACTAAGGCTACTTTTATTCACGCGGGCGAAGTCGCGGACACGGCTAGTTAGTGAATATTAACTAGTTGGCTTCATCACAAAATATGGAATTTTCTCTATTATACAAATACTTAATTAGAATATTTTGCACGTATAAACCTTCGGGAATAAATTGTCTTAATAACAGTGGAACTGCATCAAAATCAGTTGCGTGGCTTAAAAGAAGAAAGCTTAGAAAGAGACAGGCAGATGCGGAGGGTGACTTTATTTTATACTATGTAGTGATAGGCACACGTATAGGTCTATAAAAAAATTAATGAAGACAACATGAGTTGTTGATAAAGATGTATGACGTCCACCAACTTGTTCTTGGCCAGCATGGTGGACGGTGGCATAACCCTTGTCATTCTGGAGCAGCGGAGACCTGTCTAGCAGTGGCGGTAAAAGATCTTTGAAAATTTATTTATAACTATTAATTTTAATTTTATTATAATCGGATAGAACAAGCCATGCTGTACAGTTTCCGAATTTCTGAGATATGGTATATTTCCGATTACACGCTGTTTTGATCTTAGCGACCATTGCTTCGGACGACAATACTTTTAATTGTGCGTTGTCTAATACTCACTTGTCAGCTTCTGTTATTTTCCCCCGAGCCCGACTGAAAATCTAGATATAATGATTAAAGTTTAATCTTCGGAAAGTTCATACTCCGTGGTTTTAAAATGATCGCTCCAATTTACAAGGGCAGAGCTGAGATAATTAATTATTTAACACTAATTGGTTATGGTCACTCGTGTATAGCAATTATTTAGATGTTTACAATGAATGGGAATCGATAACCACGATCCACGTGCGAGGGAACAACTTGACTCATCACGTTGTCAATATTAATATATACAACGTCTGGTCATATGCGTTTTAACCGCCGACGCGAAAAGAGGGGTATTATAAGTTTAAGCACAAGAAATCTTAACCATAAATACATACCTACGTATAATGAATTTTTTTTTTACTTTTATTAATGTGAAGTAGCAAACGAGCATGCAGTCCACCTGGTGTTGAGTGGCCACTGCCGCCCATAGACATTTGTCGTGTCATGTCACAGACGTCGATAACAGATGCGTCGCTACTCCTAAGGACTGAGATGGTCGCCTCGTATGTAAGTGAGCCGGCAACCGCACCTTTCCACTAAAGCACAAAAATTGCTTCACGCTAGAAATGGGCGTGGCGGTGGTATCACCGCGGTCGAACTACACCGGTTCTACCACCTTTAAAATTCAATTCACGTGATTTCAGTGCAATGTAAGTACAATATAAGAAGGTACTTAGATTTTACAATTATGGAAATTCGAGTGTTTGTAATGAAACATAATGTGACGGCGGTCGATAACCTCTTTACAGAGAAAAATAATTAATAATTTGTAAGCACTAACAATGCTTACGGAACTGATCGCTGTCTGTGCAATAGAAAACTAAAATATGGACTTTTATTATTATTACTATTATCAAAATTAATTTCCCTAATTTATTATTACGATATCGAAAGAGATGAGTTTAATGAGTAGGTGTGCAAAGTGCATGTGCAAAAGATTTTATTCTGCCTTGTCGTCGTGCCATCTGTAAATAGACTAATGTTTTTTTTCGAACAACATCTAAAGATCCTACTAAAGTAAAATGATATAATACATCGATGAAAAAAAAAAATGCAGCTGTAACACTTTCTCGGAAGATTATTCTAAAGTAGCTAAACATTTCACGCACGACCTGGCAAAAACAAAAGAAAGATTAATATCACAAACCCGAAGCTGTCAATCAAAGATTATCTTTATTGCAAATGTTGTCTGTATTGCAGATTTTAGTAAACTTTATATTGACAAACATTTAGTTAATCAGATAATCTTACCACGGCTTGACAGGCTTGACACGTAATATTTTAAAGAAGACACAGTAGAGTCCTAATTTATGTACTTTTAAATTGATCCTAAAGACATACGCGTTTTCTAATAAAAAAAAGTCGAAAGATAGGTA
>DWKN01000030.1:0-12434 GCA_018249455.1 Bungalotis erythus | reverse complement strand
ATATTTTTAGTTAAAGAGCCTTGTGTGAGTACGGTTGGGACTCAACAGCGCCTAGCTGTATTTTCCAGTAATTAGTAAGCGCCTTCATCCTGCAATAATTATGAACTTTTATATGTATTTATATGCAGCCATTTTAAGAACTAGAGGTGTATTATTTTGTAATATACTTGAACTCGACATGTGCTAAATACGTACGTACGGGTACGAATTTATTTTTACAGCTAACATGGGTTTTAGTTCAAAAAGTTAAGTTTTACCATTTTTTTTCTATAAGTCTATGTCAATATAATAAGTCCAATAACATTTTTAGTCAACCTTTGTTACGGTCAGCCGACCTCGCCGCCCTCGCCGCGCCGCCTCGCGCCGCACGTGCCCGCAGCCCCGCCTGGCTACCCGGCGGCACCACCTATGCTGAGATTGTCAAGGGCTGCGGCTCCCGCTCCAGCTCGGCGGGCTCCAGACGGCCCAGTGCCCAGCGGCTTCCCACGCACAGAATGCTATGCGAGCCGTACGATCGGGACTACTCGCCCCCCGAAGATGCGCCCGTTGGTGATTACATGGAAGTGCCCAGTGTTCGAATCGATGACGCTTCTGAGCCGATCGATGTGCCGGTGTTCAGTGAAACCGTGTACGGTGTTAGTGAAAGTGCCGCGTACCTCGGCGATGCCGATGTATTCTTTGATTCCGGTCCGCGTGACGCGCCCGAGTGTGAAAATCCGACACCGACGGAATTTGAGAATAAGATGGAAGTTGAGATTGTGCACGGGATATCTACTGAATACGAACCCGTTTCGGTCGAACCCACTTATCGAGTTCCGACTCCCATCGACACAGTGTCCGTTCAACCGGAGGGAGAATTGCAACCTTTTGAAGAACGCGATAGGTCCTTGAGCCCAGTAATGCGTGGTCGCTCTCAAGAAATGTCTTATGCTGAAATATTAGCGCTTGGATTACGTAAGCAAGCGAGGGCTCAAAATATCACATCGTTACCGAAACCACAGGTGGCACATGTGGAAATGGTTAAAGAAATAGTAGTCGAAGTTGAAAAGACTCCATCTATTCAGTACGAATCTAAAATACGTTCTAGGGAACCATCGGTACTTAAGCCGGAAAGAATTGATAGGCCAGAACGTCCATCGCAGCGTAGTCGTTCTAGAGACATGCCTCGGCAGAGACGAGCGCCTGAAAAGCGCCCAACGCGAGTGCATGATCAAACTATTAAGAAAAAGAAAACACCAAAAAGAGTAATTGAGGTTCAAGATTTTGATGATGCTGAACCTCTTCAGACCGAGGATACTACTCCAGTAACTTTAGCATCTCGTGAAAGTAAAAATTTTGAAATAGCCAAAAAAATTCATCACAGCGCCACAGTAATTGAAACTATAACTGAAACTACTATTAAACGAGAATCGTTACCGGAACGCCAATCACCAGAAGTTGAACAGAAAAAAAGTAAAAAGAAACACAAGTCTAAAAAAGCTAAGGTAGAAAGTGAAGATGAAATAGAAAAGGCTCTTAAAGAAATAGAGGAATCTGATAAACAAAAGAAGAAAAAATTCAAAGAGACTCGTGATGGCAGTAAAGATAACACTACAGAT
This sequence comes from Bungalotis erythus, assembly GCA_018249455.1. Classification (NCBI taxonomy): domain Eukaryota; kingdom Metazoa; phylum Arthropoda; class Insecta; order Lepidoptera; family Hesperiidae; genus Bungalotis; species Bungalotis erythus. The sequence goes on along the minus strand of DWKN01000030.1, from coordinate 10,836 downwards.
ATCGCTGCTGTTGAAACACCTAGTGTCCAACAATTAGAAGTTAAACCTTTGGAAAAAGAGATTTCAGTAAGACACAAGAAGAAGAAGGGACACAAAGAATCTAAACCTGATAATATAATGAAAAAGACAGTTTCTTCTACACTAGCCACAGAATCTTCTATTATTGAAGATAAACCTTTGGAGATATTTGAAGACATACCTTTAACATGTTATAAAGAGAGGCGTAAATCATCTACTGATGAAACAAGATTAATTATAACATTGCAATCTACACCTAAAGTCGTTACCAATAAAAATGAAGAATTTTCAGATGATTTGTCGGAAAAGTCTTGTAGTATTGACTTTTTACAGATCGAAAGAACTCAATCACAACAAGTTAAAGAATTTAATGTAGACAAACAAGATTTACAACAAGCGCCAAAGAATTTCGAACAGGACTCCTTTGTTGACATAAAGAAAGAAATCGATAAGAACACTAACTCAGACGATCGAAACTCTACTGATGATCTAGTAAAAAAACATATTGATGCTACAAATGAATGTATAAGACCAAGTGTGTCAGAATATATTATTTGCCAAGAACCTCAGGCAAAGGAAGTAGCATTAGAGGACGAGAGCAGTCTGATAACAAAAAACAAGAAAAAAAAGAAAAAGAAACGTGAAAACACCCCAGAACTCATTACATTGGAAACGAGTGATTTGTCACAAACTTACGAAGAAGACGCTAAACATATTGAGTCATCATCAATGTCCGTTCCAATTGCAGAAATTCCAGAAATATCACAAAAGAAAATAAAATCTAAGAAATCAAAACATTCTGAAAGCAGTAAATCACCAATAAAAGAAAAAGAAATTCAATCTTTTATAGAATGTAAGGATGAGAAATACCAAAATGTCGAAGAATCTGAAATTATAAATGAAAATAAGGAAAACAGGAAAAAGCGTAAACAGAAAAAAATTGAACGTGTGGAAAATATCCAAGGCTCTCAAGAGAAAGACGTTTCTAATCAATCCGAATCGATATCAACAGAACAGGTTCACGACACAGAAATTGAAATAGAGGATAATCAGTTGAAGGAAATAAAAACCAAAAAGAAATCTAAAACTAAGAAATCAAAGGTCGAAAGCGATGAATCAAAGAAATTTATAGAAATGGAATCTATATCTAAAAATGAAGAATCACCTAAAGAGAAAGTTCTGGAAGGTGAAAAAGAATCTGTAGATAAAATGGACAACATATCCACAGAAGGAGGTCTGAAGACTTCTCATGATAATAAGATCAAAGAAGTTGAAAAAAATCTGATTACTATGGATTGGAATACCCTTATGGCAGAGGAAGAAGGTATTCCTGAATCAGCACTTGAACCTATTAATCCACCTGAATTTGAAGAATCTTTTGTTGATCCGGGACAAATTGCAACTGAGGTAACGATACTTGATGAATCATTAAATTTAATACAACAAGAAAATAAAATTAGCGCGCAAGAAAAGGAAATTGAACATACACACAAATCGGAAGCTTGTATTATCAGTGATACTGATACATTATTAAATGAAACGAGTGATTCTGCAAATATATCGAGTATATCCACTGAGCAAAACAACAATGACAAATTCTTTGCTACGGAACCTCATAAGGATGATAATCTTGTTGTCGACGAAGTTACCGCAATGGAACCAGTAAATACGAATATTGAAACAAGAACTATATATCTCATTACACATGAAGTGAAGAAATTACCTCCTATTAGAACTATGAAAGTATTCCGTAGTAAAAGTAATTCTTTGGAGGAAGCAGCTTCTATAGAAAATGTTGTTACTGATGCTGATAATGAAATCACCGAACAAAAGTTTATAGATGATGACGAAGAACTGCTAGGAGAAAATAAGGATGAAATTTTGACAGAACATATATCAGCTGACGCACAAAATATCATTTCAGATGTTGAAAGCATGAGTCCAATACTTAAAACTGACACTACTGAACAATCTGAATTTATAAATCAAGTTTCATCAGAGGCTAAACAAACTACAGAGGAAATAACTGTTGGACAAGACCTTTTATGTACGGGTACTATACTCGAATCTTTTGAAATTATTAAAGACTTACCCGTACTTGAACGAACAGAAAGCGTTCCTTTATCTGAAGAATCACAACAATCATCACCCCAAATAGACGATACACACAAGCAAATAGTGTTAGCCCAGGAACAACTACTTGAAGACAATAGAGGAGATGGGAAAGCAGATGAAAAATTAAGCAAACAAGAAGAGTATATCGATGATATATTGGAACAAGCTATCTTTGGTTCCGTTCAAGAACGTAAACGAACGCCTGTGCAAAAGCCAACTACTATTCCATACAAAGAACTTAAAGAAGAGTTTAAGACGTATTCAGTTAACCTGGATTTACATCAATTAGATTATGACTACTATAAATTTATTGTCAATGAACGCCTTAAATCTTCATCGGTAGAACGAGCAGAGTCAATAAAATCCGGACAAACCGACAAACCTAGTGCTCCAGCTGAAATTATTATTGAGGAACTTGACATTAACATTGCTGACGCGACTTCGGGTATTAATACAAACGAAAATGACTTCTTAGCCAATAATATGAAGGAATTTGAAACCGGGCAAGAGCTGATTGTGATTGAAAACCCACCTAGATTTTCTTATCATGAAATACAAGATGCTGAAAATGTATTTGCCTCAATTATGTCTACAAACAATGTACAAACCACATTTATACCTGAAGAGACAACAGAGAAAGTGGAGCAAGAAAATATTCCAGATGATTCTGAGATAACATCTGTTTCGGATCTCGAATACAATATCTTGCCAGATATAAAATCGTCAGCCAAAAAGTTTATACAAGAGCCTATGGAAGCTGTCCCAACTACTTATTTAGAGATAGTCATAAATACTGGACCAATTATAACTGATTATGAGACTAAATCTTCTCAAGATAAATTAAAGCCAGTAACCGAATGTGAACTATTAACTCAAGAAGTACCCCGATATAATTATCAAGAATTAATTGATTCTGAGCACACTCTTGCGTCTTTAAAGGCCAATTCGGAAGACTCTGTTGCTTTTTCTGAAAATGACGTGAAAAAAGAGCTAATAATATGCTCAAAAATTGATGAAAATATTCAATTACAAGAAACTGAAGATATTGATGATTCGGTGGAAAATATCGATGAAAATGATTTAGTTAAATCTGTGATGAATGTGAGATCAGAGTTAGTTTTTGAACGGCCAACGCAAAGTTATTCAATGATCGCAGATTCTGTAACATTGTTGGCGTCTATTATAACAAAATCAAGAGAACAAAGTAAGGATCCTTCACCTATTGGGGATGTTGAAATAAAAGATACAACAGAAGAATCGCAAAATATCAGTAATTTTGTTGACCAAGCAATTCCTCAGGATGTAAGACCTATAGAGGAACCAGAGAGCATGCAAGTAATTCGTAACGTGTTTATAGATAACTCTTTATCAAATGCACAAAGGGTAGAAAATCAGCAGAAGTCCTATGAGGTGCCACGATTTAGTTACCACGAATTGCGAGATGCTGAACGTTTACTTGCTTCGTCATTTTTGTCTCAAATAGAACCGGATTACATAAAAGAACACAATCCGAGTGTTGTGAAATCCGATCGTATTATTACACAAAATCCTGAGGCTCAGGACCTCGCAGCTGCCGAAAATTACCCGCTTTATGGTGAAATAACAGATTCACAAATTCTATATTCAGCCGAACCTGATGAAACATCTTTCGATTCCATAACAGCTAAAGCTTTTGACGTTAATGAACCTATAAGCGCCACATTTGTACCCCTACGTTACTGCTATCACGAAATACAAGATGCTGAACGCAAGCTTGCAACTATTTTGACCAACGAGTCTCTGAAGATAAAAGAAATATGTGACTTAGAAAATTTTGCTGTAGAGCCAACGGCTACACAGCAAATTGAGGAAAATATTAAGAAGTCAGTTGACGAAATTGAAGAGTACAATAAAAACTCAAAAATGTATGAAACATTTGACATCTCTGAAAATGAGAATTATGACATTAGTGATAAAGGCGAATTACCGGAGGAAGACAATATTATTCTTCTAACAAATCTACCCTCAGAATCTCTATCACAAGTACCTGGTGAAGTAATTGAACAAGATCTTTTTACTACAATTCCACAAGGCGTGTCCGGTGATATTATTTACGGAATTATACCTGAAACTATCGGAAAGGACGCAGACTATAAACAGATGGTAAAAACTCAATCTGAGTCCCCTGAAGTCAAAAATTACTCCGATAATGTTATAATTGAAGAGCCAAAGTTTAAAGTATATGAAAGCTCTGAAATCTCTGAAAAAGAGTACATAGATGAAAATTATGACTCTATTAATAAAAGTGATTTACAGCAGGAACAGAACATCACTCTTTCAACCAGCGTACGCTCTGATTCTCCTTCACGTGCACCTGATGTAATGACTAAACAAGCTGTTATGGTTGAAATTTCCCAAAGTGTGTCCGCTGAAATGGTTCAACGAAACACATATGAAGAAATCAAAAATATAGCAGATCCTAAACAATCTGTGATAATACTGCCTGAATCTCTTGAAGTTAAAAATTACTCCGACAATACTATGACTGAAGAACCAACGTTAAAAGTACATGAAACTCGTGAAATATCGGAAAAAGAGTGTGTAGATGTAAATTATGACGTTGTTGATAAAAATGATGTACTTCAAGAAGATATTCATAATACAAAGCTTCGGTCTGATACTCCTACAGATGTAGTTAGTAAAGTAACTGAACATGATGTTATTGATGAATTTTCTACAGATGTCTCAGCTGAAATTATTCAAGGAGCTAAGCCTGTTCAAGAAATGTCCGAAGCTATTGAAAAGGACGCAGCCTCTAAACAAATATTAATAACTCCATTTATATCTCCTGAAATCAAAGATTACTCCGATAATATTATGATATCCGATATCATTAACAAAGATCAGAGTGTAATAAACGTTTCACTTGATAAGTCTTTAGATAAAATATCTATTGACTTTATACACCATGAATCTAAGTATGATTCCTCGCATAAAGGAGTTGATATCCTTCCAGAAAGCAAGCCTATTTGCGATTATGGACCTAAGTTTGACGTTGATTCCATTGTAATTGATGACGCTGATGTGTCATTCGTGCCCGTGGTTTTCGATAACGTTAATAATATTGAACATACAATTAATGCAGAAGTTGACAAACAAAACATCGAAGCTGATGTAGAGCCCCAGCAAATTTCTGATGATGATATGAAAGAGTTTGTTGTTATCGATAATGTGACGGATGATATTGAACCTTTCGAAGACATAACAATAATTAAAGAAATGTTACCTGATTTGGAAAACGTAGATATAAAAGTTAATTTAAATGAATGTAATACATTCGAACTTGTAGAAGATGCGATAAAGTTAATAGAAGAAACAATAGAGGACGTCAAAATATCTGACAAAATAGAATCGTTTGACGTTGAAAGTTATGAATGTGAACAACCCCAAGACATACAAAAAGAAAGTGTACAAATCGATACGCAGTCTTTAGATAAAATTAATAATGTGAAATCATCGGCTGATGTTGCAGAAATCGAACAATTAGGGCCATCACCAAGCAAAGTTATTAAAGGGTTGACACCTTGTGATACCGATCTAGATGTAGAATCACGAGCTGTCTCCGAAAAGCCGCAGGAGCCCGAATACATCTCGGCATCATTGTCTAACATTGAATCAATAACGATTGTTTCCGAATTAATCGATACGCGTGACCTTCCTAGTGAGCACTCAAGTACGGAACAATATCTCGTAACCACAGATGATTCGAATAACTTACAAAATCTTGTCTCGAATGTAACTGAAATTTCCGAAATTGAAACCAGTCTCTCACGTCCAGATAAATCTCCTATACACAGTTTGCATGATCTCCTTCCTGAAATAGACTCCATTCCTGAATTTAAACCTTCTTTCACCAACACCGTTTTGTATTCTAATTTGTCAGCTGATGCACCTGAATTTACACCCTCGTACATGTATCAAACTGTTGAGAGCAAGAAATGTAACACACAACGCACTAATGTAGACACTGAACAAACAGAAACTAAATCTGAACCTGTGCAGTTAACAAAAGACGTTATAACAATACAAAATGTGACTACGGAAGCCATACCTCCGTCACCACCATCTGATTCATCTAGCTTATTAACCAAGAATGATACAAAAGAATCCAAAGATATAAACGATGGACTTAATTATATACAATATAAAAAAGACGATTTTATTGAACCCATTCAAGAGGAACATATTGAATCAAAATCAAAACGTAACAAGAAAAAGAAAAAGAAGGAAGATAAAAAGGATTCTAATATTACACAAGTACCTGAGCCAATTAAAATTGTTCAAAGTGACGAAACTCTCACTGTTGTTTCTGAAACTGGTAATATTTGGGTCAAAATGGCAGAAGAAGGTAAATCTTATGCAGATGTTGTAGCCGAGGGCTTGTTAAGTGAGAACAGCGATAAAGACAATTTACTTGAAATAGGCGAACAAAAAAAACCTGTTCAGAAACAAATAGATGAGATAGTCAAAAATGATCCGATACCAATTGTTGAAAATATCGTACATGAGGACATTGAACAACAGCACTCATGGGCGAAAATTGTAGCAAGTAACAGACCTTCGCCAGAGAGAACATCGAAATTAGAAGAACGTCATATTATAGAATCCATCCACACTCAAAACAGACCACCAGTTATTTTAGTAGATGAATCTGATAGTGATCATCAAAAACCTGAGGTTGTTGTAGATGCTGAAGGTTTCATAACAGTTGAGAGAAATAGAAGATCAAGGTCTAGATCAAGAGATAATAGATCAGTTTCCATTTCGAAAGTACCGCAAAAAAGCGACTTGCGTGATAAATCGGAAAACAGATTTGACGCTCTTACGATTACTTTAAAACCAGATGACGCTGAATCAATACAGAGTAGTCCTTCAGATGAAGAAACACCAACAGCATTAAAGGGTAGGAAAAGCCGGGCTACAAAGTCTAAAGAAAAGGAGATAAAACCCAAAGTAACACAACTGGCTCCAAGTACATCTGATGAAGAAAAGCAACCGACAAAGAAAGATAAAAGAAAGCGATCCTCAAAATCTAAAGAAACAAAAGATACGCCGAAATCTAGTGAACAACTAAATGTACCTGTAACAGAAGTTGTTAAGGAAGTTGAAGAAAACTTTGATGCTGAAGTTAAACAGACCGATAATATTGAACCTAAAAAGAAGAGCAGAAAAAAGAAGAAGGACAAGAAGATTGAAACTCAAATTATTGAGACAACTGATACGTGTTCTCCAGTAGAGGTCACTTCTTCTGAACAAGAGGTGTTTGAAAACAAAACTGAATTTAGACCATCAAAACATATTGATACTCCAGTGTCTACTCCAGAATCACTACAAACTCCTGTCAAAGATAGGTTTTATTCAGAAGCTCAATATTGGAAAATTGACCCTAACACTATTGATGATTTAAATGATTTATCTGAAATAATTTGTGTAGAGGTAGAACAACAACCCGAGAGTGAAGTACAGCTAAACGTCGTTAAAGATAGTAAAGAAGATAAAGTTATGGACAATAATACTGTGACTGTCTCTACAACCAACACTAACATTGAACAAAAAATAACAGTTGAAGAATTTTTAAAACAGGAAAGTCTTTCATTTGAGAGTATTCAGAATTTCCCTCATGACAAAATAACAGACGAACAGTCTTTAGAAAATAAAATGGCAGATTTACAAAGAGAAATTGAAGAGATGCTATTACCTGAAAATGATAATTCAACTATGAGCGACGACATACCCATTGAATTAATTGATACAAATGCATCTATTGACGAACACCATGATGAAGTATTAGATAGTATTACCCCCTCGTTTGCTTCTCCTGACCCTGAAGACGTACTTACAGAAATCAAATCAGAAACAGTCAAACACTATGAAGAAAATAAACAAATGGATATTATGGAAGACAAACACATAAGCGAAAGCGTAATTGACAGTGTTTTAAATGAAAATAAATGTGAAATAGATATAAGTCTTTCCGAGGCAGTGAATGTTCCAAAAGACAATATTGTAACTGCACAAATAACAAATACTTCACAATCAGAAGTTAAAGACACGTCTGAAAGAGTAGAACATATTGTAATATCTGACTCTCAACAAGCTAACATTTCTTTCCCTACTAACAACATATCAAATTTAAAAGCTCAAAACTTTTGGACGGATAAATTCATCACTGATGACGCGGAAAAAATATTAGTTGAACAAAAATCTAAACTTGTTTCATTAGGACAAGCTTCATATGACAAACAATTTAACACATCAGTTGAGATAAAACCTGAATCTAACTTAAACGTTGAACTTCCGATAGACAGTAATGTCGCTGTTGAGGTAAATCTATTTAAAGATACGTCGTTTTGGCCTGAAAAGCATTTGTACCACGATGCGGAATGTCAATATTTTCTTCTCTTGGCTAATAAATCAAAAATACCAAACATTACTAACACTGACATTGAAATTAAAGACGAAAATGATAAAGACAGGGATCGAAACGGTGGCTCAGGCCATTCTTCCGATACCGATGAAAATTCTGCTACAGGACCTTGCGATTCGCCTTTCGATTCTAACTATATTTCGATGGACTTGCCTGGCGGAATTTGCAGCTGGAAAGACCAAAGCTCTTACTTAAGCTTAGAGACGCCTACAGATTCCATCACGGGTATTTTTAGCGAAGATACGCCGCGACTAGGTACCGACATACCAGAGGATATACTAACCGCCCTACCCTCTGAACCAGTCACCCCACCCCAACCCTCACAGGAGCCGCCCGAAGAAGATGGAACCCGGACGACTGCCAAGGTGACTGTGCTACCGTCGTATCGTACAATTTTACAATTTATATTTTATGTTTGGCATGATATTTTCACAAAATTTTTAATTTCACTTATTACAAATCTATGTATCGTAAGTTGTCGTCTGCCAAATCTGCCGATCGTCTTGTAGTCGCCACTCTTGGCATGCGCGGCCGCCGACCGCCGTATTAGTGTTTACGCATTTCAAATTAGTTCGTGTAGTGTGTAAGACAAACAAATGGGGACCCGGTTTAAAAATCTGATTAGCACCCCCTAGCCCCTAGAATCTAGGTACGCCTATGTATTTAGTAATGTCCATTCTACAAGATTATCCTAAAAGCAATTTAATTATTTAAAATATGCATAATGTGTGCAACATTTCTATTCAAGTATTTAAATGTGACCAATCAATGTCTGAAATGTATAAAAAAAAATTTGTGTCAAATTAAAGTAAACAGTTTACTAGTACTAGAGTTTTGTGTCGACAAAAAATGGATTTGTGTACAAACATAATTTCTTTTTTCTCACAATACAAAGACAAACTTTGGCACAATTTCAAAATGATGTGATATCTGTAAGTTAATTGCTGTATTGCCATAGTACAAGGAAAAATATTCGAGATAGATATCCCAATTTCTGCTAGGACTAAAACTCATTGATTTCAGATGTTACAGATAATAGTGACCATTTACCATTAGCTAGATTGCATGATCATCTAGTCTTAGTACTTTAAGCTCATACAAATTAACCTCTTTATTTATGCAGTCTCGTGGTTTTTTTATGTTAAGCATGTCCATTGGCACATTAACTCATAGTATAATTATACTGGTCATATTGAATGTTATAATTAGCACTAATAATTCAGTAGCAGGTTTTAGGTTAAACAAGCAGTGATAGCCCAGTGGTAAAATTCCGGTTTCTCGTTTGGGAAGTCCTGGGATCCAATCTTGGGCACGCACCTCTGATTTTTCGAATTTATGTGCGTATTAGAAATTAATTATCACTTGCTACAACAGTGAAGGAAAAACATTGTGAGGAAACCTACACATATGAGAGTTCTCCATAAAGTTCTCAAAGGTGTGTGAAGTCCACCAACCTGCACTTGACCAGGATGGTGGACTACGGTCTAATCCTTCTCATTCTGAGAGGAGACCTATGCCCAGTTGTGAAACAATAAGGGGTTGATGATGATGAATTGGTTTTTAATTGGACCAAAGATGTGGAGTGGGAAAATGTTTCTGTGTCCTTTGATTCTGTTATCTAATATAAATTAAGTCTGGTCTATCTGTATATAATTATAATTCTAATGATTTTGATTTAACTAGTATATAGGGAAAAAAAAATCGTAGAACTTTTACAGTTCTTCTGTTCTGTGGAGCTACCATTGCTATAGCGATTTCTACCGTGAAGCTATAATAGTGTTTTGGTAGAAAGGTGTGGTTGTTGGCTCACTTACATATAAAGTGGCAATCTTTGTCCTCAGGAATGTCAACACATCTATTATAGATTTCTGGTGGAGTTTATTACAAATGATTACAAATGTCCATGGACAGCAGTGATCAATTACTATCAGGTGGATAATATTTTCGCTTGCCCATTCTATGTTACTGAATAAAATATTGTACCTAATATACTGTAACTTTTTTATGAAAGTGAAATAGCTAACTAACACGCAGTCGACCTGGTAGGACTTGACCACTGCCGCTCATAAACATCTGTAACCAGTTCCAATCAGAACAGGAGCTCGATTTTAACCCGATCAAAGTTGCGTTGTTATTTCTCAGGACAAAGATGTTTGCCTCATTTGTAAGTGAACTGGTAATTACTTTGTGGAGCACATCACTAGCGCTGCACACTAACATCTCTAGGCCCGCGCTAC
>DWKN01000029.1:0-12444 GCA_018249455.1 Bungalotis erythus | reverse complement strand
TTAAAGGTGGTAGAATCTATGCAGTTAAAGGTGGTAGAACTTGTGCAGTTAAAGGTGGTAGAACCTTGCAATTAGGGTGTTAGAACCTATGCAACAAAGGTCCAGTTCAACCGGGGAGGTCACACTACCACACCCATTTCTAACATGAAGCTATTTTTGTGTTTAAAAGCTTGTTTGCTTCACACTAGAAATAAGTGTGGCGGTGTAACCTCCCGGGTTGTACTCTGGACCGATTGAACTGGACCTTTGTTGCATAGGTTCTAATAATAATTGCAAAGGTTCTATCTACCAGCTTTAACTGCACAGGTTCTAACATCACCTTTCGCACATCCCGCCTTGAGTAGGGGGGGTGACTCACCGCGTGCCATGCAGTCGATGCCGAGGTTGTGGTTGCCCTCAGCCGCCTGGCGCGCCTTCACCTCGGACAGCGCATCGATGGGGGAGAGACCGCTGCAAAAACACATGACATCATGAAACCTTACACGAGCTTTGTTATCAGGCATATCCCACTTCATGAACCCTTATGCTACCATTGTTGTCATCTATACATATAATAAAACTGTAACTGATCGTTGTCTGTATATGACAAATATATTTATCATTTTCATAATGGGGGGGCCTTTATATACGCAAGAGAACCCAAAACAATGTTTTTTCATTTTGTCTGTTTGTCTGTATGTTTGTACACGCTTATTTCAGAAACAGCTCATCCGATTTAAATGCAGTTTTAAGGCTTATATTGGTGATGGGCTACACCTAACATTTAGTGTTTTGCTCATTTAAATCGGTTAACAAATAAAGACGTTATGTCAATTTATGGCAATCACGCGGGCGGAAAGCTAGTTTCTAGTAAAGTAAGTAAGAAGTAAAAGGAGGGTATGTATGAAGCACAAAGCTGTATGTGAAATAAATGAATAAAATTTAAAAAAGGGACGGCAGCCGAAGAGTGTTTCGGTGCGCGGGAGAGCCGAGCGCGGCGGTCGGCTGGTCGCGAAAAAGTCGTTCACAGACTTTTCGATCTCGCTCCCATCCCGCTCGGCGCGCGCGCCCCGCGGTAACGAGCTTCGTTCCAACGAACACAACAGCGCTGACCTGTTCTCGGCGAGCGCGAGCGGCGTAGCCTCGAGGGCGTCGGCGAAGGCCCGGTACGCGTACTGGTCGAGCGAGGAGAGCTTCTCGGCGGCGCGCGCCACGGCCAGCGAGCACGACACCTCCGCGGCGCCACCGCCGTACACCACGCGCGAGTCCTGCCGACATTCGCCGTGCTCGCGTTACTCGCTTTGTATAACGAACAACGGTCCGAACGATACGTGCAACCAGTGTTTCCCAACCTTTTTATGCGCCATGCCCCACCACAACATGTCCGAAATGTTCATGCCCCCCATACGTAATTTTTTACATAAAAAAATTGATTTGTTCACTTAAGAAACATAAATGATGGGTTTTAGGAAGAAATCACTATGAGATTGTTATCAAGCACACGGTAAGTAAAATTTTGAAACATGTAATGATAAATTTAAATTTAAATTTAAATTTAAATTCAAATTCAAATTAATTTTAATGCAGATTTTTCTATGTTAATTTAGTGCGATGCTCGCGCTTGATGCTTCCTGCACAGAAATTTTATATTAGGATCCAATTTAGCTAGCTTTAATCTCAAGTCGCCACGTTGTGTTACATCCAGACGACTTCTTTTTTTTCATCAGTTTTTCATATCCATATTTGAATTGCCCCCTTAATTATCAAATTGCGCCCCTGAGGGGCGTGGGCCCCACGTTGGAAAACACCGCATTTAACCTTCGATAAAGTATTCGATATAAATAAAAGGTAGTCATTTTGAAATATCACCCGCTGGGTTCACACGGAACCCGACACCGGCTTTTGCACACACACTGACTGCGGCGGAGATAACATTAGAAATCCACTGGTGCAGCTAGCACTCAACAGGTGTGTTTCCCGCACCCGAGTAGCGTACACGAACGCCGGAGCCTGTCTACTGTTTCATAATATTTGTGCGTCATTGTCGGTATCGGCAGAAATATTATTTCTCGTCGCAAAAAACACACTGTTTGCGTTTCTTCGCAATGACATAACGCCAAAGAAAACACAGCAGGTGTGTGCGAGCCGCACTCGTGTAACGCAAAAAAATAACACAACGTATGTGTTGCTGCAGGGAAAGTGTTAAGATGTGACCTCGGAATGTGTGCGTGTGCGGAAGGTGTGTTTGTGCGCGCGCGAGTTGCGATTGTGGACGGGGGTGTGGAATTGTATGTGACGGGAAGGGGCGGGGTGATGTGTGTGTGGATTTGTTTGTTTGTGTGCATGTGTGTGAAGAGGGAAGAGCAGGAGTGTGTGCATGGGTAATCACGTGTATGGAGGAAGCGGAAAAGTGCGTATGGGGTGTGTTTGTGTTGGAACAGGGGGTGTGGAATTGTATGAGAGGAGAGGGGCGGGTATGTGTGGGTGGTGGGGGTTGTGGGGGAGGGCGTTGTGTGGAGAGAGGGGGTTGTGTGTGTGTGAGAGGGATTACGCGTCTGGGGGAGGTGGAGTAAATAATTGCATATGAATCGGTGTATTATGTTGAATTGTGTTGGGAGAGGGGGGTTTGGGTGTCTGTACGTGGGGGGACGGGATGTATGTGTGTGCGTGGGGGGCCGGGTTGTATGTGTGTGTGCGTGGAGGAGGGGTATGTGCACCTGCACGAGGCTGCGCACGATGCAGAGCGCGTCGTGTACGGAGCGCTTGGCCTCGTCGACGATCATGCGGTTGCCGCCGCGCACGAGCACGGTGACGGCGCGCGAGTTGGAGCACTGCTCGATCACCAGCATCTCGTCCTTCGACGTGCCGAACGCTGCCGGGAAACAGTCACGTTATGGACTTCTCAAAGAAACACTTTACATTTATCAAATGTACAATTAAAACGGTGAACCTGTACGGTTTTGCCGGAGAAGCACGCAGCCGCAATGGAGACTTTGAAGTACGTGCTGCGTATCGCGCGCGGTGCATAGAAGAGTACCACGAATCACGTGTCTAGGGCGCATTGTGCTCCTATCACGTGTCGCAGATGATCAATGTCATGTCTTTTTTGACACTTAATAGTGTCAGATTTGACATAATAGCGTTACTAAAGCCCACTCATAAAAAAAAAAAATTTAAAATTTTGGGGTACTTTAAAATTCTACCATTAATTATGGAAAGCTATTTTTTGGGTCCTTTATCCAAATACCAGGCTAATTGTTTAAATTATACCAGGATAATTTAAACAATTAAAACAATTATAACAGGAAAACAGTTTAAAATAAACCACGATAATTAAAACAGTTATCCTGGTAAGGATGTATCACCGTTAAAATCCCATTTCGAGACATTTCACAGATTACTTAAATAGTTACAACGTAAGTATTTCAATATTTGTTGAAACGAAACATTCTAAAGAAAAAATTGTTCGTCTATACGACAATTCAAAAAATTCTGCTTGTCACTTTGAAAATGTCCAGCATTTTGCCGTTACGTCATTTCTGTTCCGTTTGTTTGCAAATTGCAATTAGTCATTGCCCTTCCTGACCGACTGAAAAGACGTTTCACGTTGAAAGCCACTCACTCTGAGCCTGGATGAGCCCGCAGGCGCCCAGCTAACGTCGTTTCTGTTAACTTCGGACTTGCAAACAACCCCTCCCCTTCCTGACCCACGTAAAAGACATTGAAAAAGTCACTCACTGAGCTCCCGAACCAGCCCGCAGGCGCCCAGCTTGTCCGGGGAGAGCTCCTCGAACCGGGGAACGATGCGGCCGCCGGTGGCGATGGCGATGAGCTCCATCTCGGGGCCGCCCACCCAGCGCACGGCGGGCAGGCCCTCGCTCAGCAGCAGGTGGTTCGCCTCGTCGTCGAAGCCCCACTGGCAGATGGCGAGCGTCGCGCCGGCGTCCTGCGGGTTCATTGCGCTTTTAGGTAAATGTTAACGCTAATGTTGCGCACCGGAATAAAAATCGATAGTTCGGTTTCGGTTTCGCCAGTTTCGGCCAAGAAATCTAGTTTCGGTAGTGTCCGACCGAAACCAAAACCGAATTTTCGGCCGCGCTTTCAGTTTCGACCGAAACCGAAATTTACTTAAAACATAGAAATTTTCTATTGTATACTAAAATCTAGTACATTTAAATCTTTTTACACACTTAATAGCATCTTCTAGGTATATAGACATTTAAATAAAGTTTAATGCGAATGCGATCAGAATAACAGCGATATACGGCGGGCGAGAGCGAGCGAGCCGCGAAGTTTGCCGAACCACGTACGACAATCCACGAAAACTCGAGTATTCGGCACGGCCGAAACCGAAACAAGGGCCGGCACTAGATCTCTTAGCCGAAACCCAGCCGGCTGTAGAGGTATCTTCACTGCCAATCATACCCCGGAGGAAGAAATCACCACCACACCAATTTCTACACCGAAAGGTATGAGGCTACAAAGGTTATAAAAGTATCTTCGCTGCTACGAAGGATACCCGTCGCCAACCCACCTTGACTCTGCGCACCATCTCGAGGAACTTCTCCGTCTCGTACTGGCGCAGCTCGCGGTACTCCTCCGCGGAGCCCACCTGCAGCTTGTGCTTGGTCTTCGGCTTGGGCGGCTCGAACGGGCACGTCAGGATCGCCAGCTTCACGTCCTGGAAGCCAAAGGGTGGTTAGGGGGGCGGGGGGCGGAGGTGTGTGTCCGTTTAAAGGTGGTAGAAAACGTGCAATTCGAGCGGAGAGACACCACCACCACCACCACGCTCATTCCTAGCGTGAAGCAATAGGCGTAGTTGCTCTCACTTACATGGTATGGTGCCTGCTGTGCCACGCTGATCATTAATCCCATTATATACACAATACTATTATAAATGTTAATATTTTGTGTGTGTGTGTGTGTGCGTGTGCGTGTGTGCGTGTGCGCGTGTGCGCGTGTGCGTGTGTGCGTGTGTGCGTTCGTGCGTTCGTGCGTGCGTGCGTACGTATGAGTTTGTTTGTACGTGTGTGCAAGCGCACGCGAGCGTGTGTATGTGTGTTACCTCATTGAGATAAAACAGTTGAATGGATTTGAATGAAATTTAATATACAGACATATTGTGACCTGGAATAACGCATAAATGCTATTTGAATTTGGTTCTGCATCAATGTTGCTTTTGCAACGGACGTACCTTGAGCACTTTGGGCATCTGTGGGTGGCTCATGGTCTTGTCGATGACGACGCCCTTCACCAGCATGGAGTCCTCCATCCTCCCGCCCACCTTCCCCTCCACCTTGATCAGCTCAAAGTTCACGTCTCGCTTTTCCAAGTCTGCCACTGACAGCACCGCCTGTGAACATATGTAACTTCATTACTCTCAAGTTACTTTAAGGCACAGCGGATAGAGACAAAGAACACCATCTGATATGGAAGGGAACTTGAATCGTTCAGCAGTACGCTGAAAATAGAATTTCTAATACCTGTCACAACAGGCATAGGAAAAATACGATATGAATTTAAATCTTTTCATAACTATCTATAGGTGCTAGATAGAACCTGTGCAGTTCGACCGGCGAGGTACCATCGCCACACCCATTTCTAGCGTGAAGCAATTTTTTGCGTTTCGGTAGAACGCTGCGGTTGCCTTAAATGATTTGGTCAAAAGAATATTGATTTATTTAATATTTAATAAATATTAAAAACAATCAGAAAAGAGTACTAGCAAATCTTTGAAAGCTTCTCCTGAAAAGTTAATGATTTGGATATACGACTTCGTGCTATGGGCCTGTAGATATCTACCTGGTCGTTAATCGAACCCGGAAACCTCTGCATGGCAAACCGGTGTTGTGACTGCTTGATGTTACACAAGAGTCAACCGGATATAAAAGATGTTTCCCATCAAAAAGAACACTTATTTTTTATTATAACCTTGCGATAAGAAAGACGGGTCACCTGATGGAAACTTACATGTATCAACAACAGTCCGAGCTATCAACCGGTGGAATTTCATCATGAATTTGCTGTCAAGTGTGATCATGGCCGCTTTGATCAGACCCTCGGCATGTTTGTTAAAAGACGTTTCGTTCAAAAGACTTACATCAACGGCAATCTCCGCCATCAACCGGTGGCACTTCACCACGACCTTGCTGCCGAGCGTGGTCATCGCCACTTTGATCAGGTGCTCCCGGGCGTCCTTGCTGACCGGGAACGGCTCGCTGATAGCGTCCAGGTGGGCCAGGGCGTTGGCAGCAGCCATCTCGAAGCCGTCGGCGATACGGATCGGATGGATACCCTTGTCGAGGAGGTTGGAGGCCTGCTCCAGCAGCGCACCTGAGATGTGAGGTTTACTATTGACTTGATTTAATGTGAGGTGATAAATTTGCAGTCAACTTATATATAATATGATCTGATTCATCAAAAATGGTGGCATTCATTAAACAGAATATAGATTACTAGCTTTTGCCCGCGACTTCGTCCGCGTGGAATAGTAACTTCGGATTACAAAGCTACTACATACAATATAGTTTACATATAAATTGTAAATAGTAAACAAAACAAAAATTTAAAAACCACAGATTATCTTTACTACGTTTTATCTTTGACAATGACCAACTTTCATTCAAACTTCCATCCCCCATTACAGCCTCTTCAACTCCTTTTTTCGCGATAAAAGATATCTCAAAGGTGGTAGAACCTGTGCAGTTCGATCGGGGAGGTACCACCGCCACACCCATTTCTAGCAAGAAGCAATTTTTGTGTTTCGTTGGAAAGGTGTGGTTGCCGACTCACTTGTATTCGAGGCGACCATCTTAGTCCTCAGGAGTAGCAACGCATCTGTTATCGACGTCTATGATATGACATGACAGATGACTATGGGCGGCAGTGATCACTTACCATCAGGTGGACTGCATGCTCGATTGCTACTTCAAAATCAATAAAAAATTAAACAAAAATTATTATGTATTTACCTAAATGGGATAATAGGTTAGGTATTTTTAGTGTATGAAAATAAATTTAATTGTATTTTTTGCATTTGCATTTGCATTTTTTGTATTGCGTTTTCGTCAGTAGGATGTAATAATCATATGTTTTGATAACTATAGGTAACTAGACTATGTATTAAAGAGGAAAACAAACAACCCCACTTCAACTACATTAATTTTGAAATTGATGTTTTGGGAGTGTATGTCTAAATAGTAACATTTGACATATATTTTTAGTACAGCCTAGTACTATTTACTATTTACTAGCCTATTCACTAGCTTTCATTTGATACCCATATAGTTATGGTAGAAAACATTGTCCCCTCCCTTCCGCCTTATATATTTTTTTATTCCCAGGTGCCATATTTGAAAATAAGCCAGTGTCAATCCCCCAATTGAGACCAATCCAACGACAACGCATATGTCAAAATCCGTTAAGTCGTTCGGTCCGTAGAACTTACCAAAGAAATGGACATACATACACACATACATACAAACGCTCGAAAAAGAGAACCCTTCTCGGCCTCGGCTCTTAAGTCTACGGATCGTTATCAGTTACCGTTCCCGATCGGCAGGTTATAGGAACCGGACTTACGAACGAAAACCGTTTTTCAATCTCAAAACGTCTCCTTACCGACGAATAAACTAGGTAGGCGATAACTATTTGCCATTAATTAAATATACTGGATAATTGGAATGCAATATAATGCAATATAAACTAAAAGAATGGTAATCCGTATCTGATACCGATCTGTATCCGTATTTAATACCCGATACAGATTAGTAGTTTAATGTTTCGAGCCTAAGACTGGAAACGATCTGACCGCCCTTTGTGTTGGTGGCAAATCACCGAGCCGCAAACTACTAAAATGATAAATTAAAGTGAGCACACCCACTTTTAAAACTAGGCGATAAGAACGCACAACCTCTTTGAGGCGTGCATCATTCGGTTTGGCTGATGCTCCGGAGTCGTTCGCCATACAGTCTGAATATCTCGTGAAGCTGAACTTTGGAGAGAGTGACGCGCGGCGGGGTCGCCCGCGCTCGCATGGGTCAGCGGGCGTGGTTGTGCGAGCCCGTGACGGCCACCACCTCCCGGTGGTAGGTCCGCAGCGTCGCCGAACACTGGAACTTGTTCCTTGACGCACAGTACCACAGCACCTTAGGCTGGTTGCGATACGCGTTGTGCGGCCGGTAGAAGTAGCCGTTCAACACCAGCTTCGGGTAGCCCTTCTCGTTATATATAACTTGCACTGCAACATGTCGATGGAAATTAGTTCCGTACCGATCCTTGGGAATCAGTTATTTTTTAATAACAGAGCGGGTTTACATAAACGGATTTTTGCAGTACATACCTACTTGCTTTTAACACAAGGACATTTGCCTGTCGTACTATAGTGTAACATATTAAAATTTACGTCCGCTCTTTGATAAATATATATCCATATTCAAATTCAATTATATTACGGAGAACCTGAAAAAATCTAAAAGAATAATAAGTCTACAATATTCAATATTTTCTATAATAATAAAAATGTAATGCTGTTCGTTAGTAAGTAATAAAATTGGTCCACATTAGTTTTGGCATCATGCAAAACCTACTCTACGGATATCGACGTAACTCCGTATTGTGATAACTAATATTGTTGATTCAACATCAACCCTTTAATGTCCCACTGCTGGGCACAGGTCTCCTCTCAGAATGAGAAGGATTAGGCCGTATTCCACCACGCTGGCCAAGTGCGGGTTGGTGGACTTCACACACCTTTGAGATTTTTATAGAGAACTCTCTGATGTCTAGGTTTTCTCACGATGTTACAGCAAGTGATAATTAATTTCCAATACGCACATAAATCAGAAAAATCTGAGGTGCGTACCAAAGATTCGAACCCGGGACCTCCCGAACGAAAAACCGGAATCTTACCACTGAGTTATTACTGCTTTATCAAATATTTTATTGTTACATTAAAATGGACGCTAAATAAAACTCAATTTCTTGATGTATACACGTACTTATAATTCAACATACATTTCTACTACTAGGGACAGGGTTTATCACGTAATTTCTTTTTATCATCAGAGCAGGGTGGCGGGATATTTTTCCCGCATTGTTTCATACAGTCATCGGGTGGAGGAGAGGACCTGATTATGGTAGCAAAGTATTTCTCAGGACTGAAAAAACCGTAAGAATAAAGAAAGCCCATTGTAGCTGCTAGTACGATGCCACATATTTTGAGTATCTCCGTTCGAGATCTTTGATCATGATCATGATTGTCTCTTGCCGTCAGACGGTCTTGTATCCAATTTTGGATGTGTTTCTTGCCACTTAAGTACCATAAGCGTGTTGGTTTGATCCCCTTGTCCATTTTGACCATATTTCTTCCAAAGTTGATGATGAAATAAACTAATTTAGGTAGCCTTTTGTAAACTAATTGCTGATATTTTTGTGTCGCATTGTGGCTTCGTTGAGTGTTGAAATTAATTACGCAGATGTACCTTGCTCCAAAGCTATGCGGACTGAAAGAAAATATTATTGTTTTTTTTAATTGTAATTAACCTGTTTATCTTACAACTCTTAATTAAACTTGTACCCGTTTTAATTAAACTCATGCAGTAAATGAATTTTTACGCACATGTTTTAAAAATTGTATTCCGTTTTATGAATTTTTTTTAATCTTCATCGTTATAGCAAGTGATAATTAATTTCTAATACGGATTTCGGAACAATTTAAGGTGCATGACGGGTATTTGAACTCGGGCCCTCCCGAACGACAGACCTAACTACTAGGCTATCATTGCTTGTCAATGTACAACAGAACTTCTTAAAGTTATCTCAGATGCTTATGAGAATGAATTTGGAAGACCTTCAGACGAGAACACAGCAGGGTAACATTGGAGCTATAAGCCAAAAATAAGTGTGTCAAGTGACGCAAGCAAATTCAGAGTTCTACCAGCGTTAATATGTGAGCTGCTAACTTTTAGCTGTGCGCCGCGGTTTCACCTGGTATTTAATTTACTATAAGTCGCAGTGTAATGTTAAGTAGCCTATAACGTTCTTCAAGAACGGGGCTATCAAAAGCAAAAATAATTTTTCAGATCCGAGTAGTAGTTTCTGAGATGAGCGCGTTCAATCAAACGAACTCTTCAGCTTTATAATATTAGTATGTGTATATATATATGTGTGCGTGCGTGCGTGCGTGCGTGCGTGCGTGAGTGCGTGCGTGCGTGTGTTAGTAGTAGTAGTATGTTCCTGTGAGCATTTGACATCAGAGCAGCGTGCCAGTTTGCTGTTTTAAAAGCTACTTTACTTTGTTACTTTAAAGGAGGAACCTGTGCAGTTCGGCTTAGGGACACCTATTTCTAGCGTGAGGCAATTCTTGCGCTTATAGAAACAGTTGGCGGACCATTTACATACGAGGCGACTATCCTAATTCTTAAGAGTAGTACGCACCTATAATCTACTTAGACTGAGGTCCTTTATGGATTGGTGGCGAACTGCATGCTCGTTTGTGTTTGTAAAAATCATGAAAAAGTCTGCAACGAATTGAACCCGTCCTCCTTTTTTGATGTCAGTTAATAATACAAAAAATTTATTGTGCATACCATCACGGGCGGCGGCGTTTCGCGCGGTTGTCGATAACCGTTGCAAGACATGACAAGATTGCTGATGTTGTGACTATGAAGATTAGCTCTTGCCTGTTCATGACATTGTGCTGGTTTTGCTGGATCGATGGTTGGATGAAAAAGTGAATGGATGGCCCCTGCCCCTGGTGTCGTACTGACGTTTCGATGACAATTTGTTTTGCTTTTAAAAATAACTAAAACATTTCCTTTTTTTCTTGTAAACTTATTGAACCTTGATCGTTTCTGGAACCATTGGAAATATCGTGATGAATGAAACTCGGTATATAAAATTCCTTATCGGTGATGCATACAGCTTAATGGCAACACGAGGTGTAATATTTCATCATTTGCTCCTCGCCAATGCCAGCGGGTCGAATGACCACTACCTAGCTAAACGCGCCTTGCACATTGTATTTATAAAAGTGGTATCCTACAAAAAAATGCCAATTACATAGCAGCGCAAGCCAGGTAAGATCCTAGGCTGCGTTTGTGTGCGTCCCGTCGTCGTCGTTGTGTGTGTACCTACTAGCTCCATGTGCTCGTGTACGTTCGTCCCTGCGCAGGATTGTCCTGTGTAGAGGTTAAATCCCGCGGCCTTCACCAGAGATGCATTGGGACCGGTTCGAATTATCGATTCAGTCGATCATTTCTTTTGATTCAGACGCCGAATAAATAATTGGCATTTTGTCATCAATACATTTCAATTTATGAATACGTTCTTGTTGATTTCGGTATTAGTAGCGAAATGCTAACGTCTGATTCTAGACGTGGGTAATAGACAAAACCAGATTAGACCTATAGATCACATAACAATGAAGTTAGAAGAACTTTTATTTCGATAGTGTCCGGCGCGTAGTGTCGACCGCACAGCGCTTATTTTGTTTTTCAACTACAACTTAACTTTCAAGTTCCGAGGCTCCGAGTCCGTGGCGTGCCTTCTTGTAGTGGGAGAGCAAAACCTGTAGATACTGTTCGCCCACTTGGGGACGGAGTACCTGCTCAGAACGTTGTCCCTTTCACTCGCGCCGCGTTCGTGCCCCGACGAGAATCTCCATTTCATCGCACCACTCTGGTATGCAAAGATTGATAGCTTATATGACCATTTGGTTTTGAAAGTGCCCAGAAATCACGCACGGTTAACTTTTCGCCGCCTGGCGTCCTTAGGATCGGCCAGACGTTGATCAGTACGAAACGCGGAAAGCACAATCTGTTTCGCTCCTACGAGGATCTTTTGTGGTTCATATCGTTATGACAGAGGTTTATCAGTTTAAGGTGGTTTGACTAGTTTTAAGTAAGTCAGTGAAGCTTACCGCGGTGGTCAAGCGTCTGTGCAGTGGTTGTGATTTTTTTATTTTGTGTCTAGTTGTGTTTTTGTTGACCGAAGTTTGCGCCGGCGAGATTTTCGGAAGTTCCGGACTGTAGTTTGGTGGTAGTGATAATCTATGACATTGTGAGTGGATGATGATTTTGCAGAATGGATCCAATGGGCTCAGACAACGGATTAGTGGTGAATAATTTGAACCACGTCCGGAGTGACTCTCAGGTAAGCCGTCCGCTTCGTAGGTATCGGAGAAAACACGTTTGCTGCATGCCTCACTATGAATAAGTGCAATGACTTCCCAATTATTTGGTCTATTTTACTACATTATGAGTGGATACTACTTCTTATGATATTTATTGAACATTTACATCCTTTTTTTTTATAAAGACGGATTTTCACAATGTTACGAAAATTACAATAAAAGATAACGTGCCTACCTGTAAACAAAATTGTGAATATACATACAAATAAGTACACTCTTGTCTTGTTGTAAGTTGGAAAGTGTCACGTTCCTTATGGCTATTGCCAAGAGAG
>DWKN01000028.1:0-12495 GCA_018249455.1 Bungalotis erythus | reverse complement strand
AAGATATTTTCTGAACCGCGGCGCGCAGTTATGATTTAAATTGATTGTCTAGTGGCTTGAAATACTGTCTTCAACCTGCTAAAGAGGAATCGTTGCAACACTACTTTTTAAGATAATTACTTAAATGCGTTCCGGCGGCGTCGGAGTCTTACAACAAAAAATTGGAAGTTTACACGAAATATAAAATTTACTTTAAGAATATTTTATTAGTTGTAAACTTATTTTAACTGATATCAATGTTAGGTACATTATGTAAAAATCTAGCTACCAGAATAGAGATATTACCGTTTTTATAGACTTGACTTTAGTAGACACTTTCGGTAACAGTCATAAAATTATCATTCAATTTTCTTTATTTAAACAAGGTTTCTAGAAAAGAATTTAGGCATTGGATTTTTATAAAACTTAAGTAGCAAAATAATGTATTCCATTTAATTAAAAGTGTTTCTACTATCTATACTACATCTGTAGCTAGATCCTAGAGAACAGGACCTCCATCTGAAATCGATATACCCTTGACGGCTAAGATGGTCGCCTCATACGTAAGTGAGCTGGCAACCACACCTTTCCACCGTGACGCAACAATTGTTTCACATTAGAAATTAGTGTTTTGGTGAGACTTCCCTATCGAACTGTACCCATTCTACCAATTTAACTGGTATGGGTATTTTTACTTTGATAAATAACCTTGTAACTGACTTCTCGCCGGAACAACAGCACAGCTGGTGCCACGCCGGAAGCTCGCACACTGTAACGTGTCACCTCAAGGCTGCGTGATAAGATTAGATGACGACAACTTGACACACTTGAACGTAAGGAGGACTAATTACTATATAATAAAAAAAACTTACGAGTGCGTATGTATAGTACAGTAATGTGCGGATTGAAATATCTGAAAAACGGTTTTTTATAGCCAGTTCCACCGGTTTAAAAGTATGAAAATTTACGTATGTATAAAAAAATCTGTTTTTAAATTTTATATTTTTCATTAATTTTTTCAATCAAATTACATTAAGGAAACGAAAGGTACAATTTTATTTTCTATTAGCTTTCCCCCCGCGGCGCCGCCCGCAAGAACTTCGTTGATATAAACTGACATAACGTCTTTATTTGTTAACCGATTTAAATGAAAAAAAAACACAAAATGTTAAGTGAAGCCTACCACAATATAATCTTGAAAACAGCGTTCAAATCGGATAAGCTGTTTCTGAGATTAGCGTTAACAAACATACAGACATACAGACAAACAAACAAAATGAAAAAGCATTGTTTTGGGTTCTCTGGCGTATATAAAAGTGGGCCTTTATTATGAATTTTTCAATATATTTGCCATGTACAGACAGCAATCAGTTACGGTTTTATTTTATGTATAAATAATAGGTTTAAATAAAAAAAATTGCTAAATGAACTTGATTAAACTTTATTGCTCTTAATACCTGGTTAAATACAAAAATATCTTTTATTTTATTAAGTATGATTTTCATTACTGAAACAAGGTTTATTAAAATTATTTAAAGAATTTTCATTATTGAATTATCAATAATAATCTGTTTATATACCCCGGTGTACTCTCTCCTTTACCTATCGTGTTAACTGCCGTCTCAGTAGCGATATTCGCGAGATATTATTTCACTTCAACGTATCTTTTTATCTTTTATCCGCGGTTAAAGCTCTATCCTTTAAGCTCGTAGCAGAAAGCTTGGATAATTTGTCACTACCTTGGCTACACGAGCTTTAGTGTAGACGGACCTACAACTGGTATTAAGTTTAATCAGTTTTTGTGTAGTTCTTTTTATTTTAAATAGTTGAACTTATTGATCGGATTTTGTATAAAAATTTTAAAAGGTATATTAAAACTAAATAAAAAGATAAATCAAATTACTGAAATTTTGTGTGGAGATTGGGCTTTCGTTTAAAGAAAATTCTAACCAACACCAAAAATACACTAATATGTATTGAGGAGAATAACGATAGAACTTGAAATTATTAATAAAATAACTTTAAGATCACCCGCATTTTTAAAGGATTAAACAATTTCAATTATAATTACTAGTTCTGTCAATAAATTTCAACACTAAAACTACTTTAAAAGGTTTATGGAGTTAATTGACAGTGTTGGTTGTTAGACTGTCAGTCTCAAGTGTCATTTGCCAATTTCATGTTTTTTTTCACTGAGAGAAGAGACTGAGAGATATTATGTTATTGTTTTAGTCTGAACACGTTGAAAATAACTCGATTTTTTTTTTGAGGGCCTTTAAAATTCAGTGATACATTTAGAAAAGCTATATTTCAACATTCAACTTCAAAACACATTAGGGGAAAGCTACAAGAAATACATCAGCCATAGTTTTCTTCAAACTAATCGCTTCCAACTTTCGTATCAAAATTCTATCTAATTAAGTAAGCTTTTATCAGTTACATCAGAACCATATTTCATTCCGCGTTCACCAATTAAGAATGTTTACGATCAACTAAGTTTATTTGTTGAACTTGTTAGCTACTGGCTTTCCTTTAAGTAGCCGAGTTCATAAAGCAATGGGAATTTGATTTTTGTGATAATATTTATGTATCTTTGTATCTATAGTTATAAATTTAATTGAAGACTCTATGATTACACAATTAGTGGTATATATTAAGTAGGTAGGTATGTTATTGTTTTGTTGATTTTTTATACGTCTATGTATTAGCTTACAATATTTTAATCTTAACAACGGCTAAAGCGTCTCCATTGGATTTGACACAAGAGTAGACGAGACGACAAGATTTCCAAGGATTTTTAACCGTCAAAACAATTAATATTAGGAACGGTAAAGTAACTTAGATCCGGTCTCTACCTTTAGTCAACCTCTATTACCTCTAATCAACCACATTTAATTGTTGTGATGTGAAAATGATTAGTAAGCTTTACATAAAGGTCTCTTACGACAGGTTTCCTGTATTTTTTTTGAGGATTTAATTTCAGCAGTATTGATTATTATGCGACTAAAGTACAGGGTATATCATTTCTATTTTATACCTATGTAACATGTAAACAAAACATAATAAATTACAATTAATCGAATAATTATGTTAAATTATTAGTTACGTACGCAAACATATTTGATTAAGTGTGTGAAGAAAACCTATCATCACCTACCTACATATTTACAATGTTATAAAAATTGTTACTCCGTTATACACGGTGATAGAACCTGTGCAGCTCGACCGGGGAGGTACCACCGCCACACCCATTTCTAGCGTGAAGCAATTTTTGTGTTTCTTTGGAAAGGTGTGTTTGCCGGCTCACTTACATACGAGGCGACCATCTTAGTCCTCAGGAGTAGCGACGCATCTGTTACCGACATCTACGATATGACATGAGAGATATGCATGGGCGGCAGTGACCACTTACCATCAGGTGAACTGTATGCTCGATTGTTACTTCAAGATAAATAAAAAAAAATAAAAACTTCAAGCTTTGCACACCGTTTATAGCGTCATAAAAAAAGTATTAAAAACACCATATAAATTTAGGTACGAAGTCGTGAAACCGAATTAAATTAAAACCAAGTGTTAAGAGCCCATCAAAGTCGATTTCGCTTTGAGTTATAAACAGAAACACATACCTACCTAATCCCCATTTACAGCGTCGAGATAATATTGAAGCGGGATGTAAAGTGTCACTTTGGAGTGGAACACATTGTGCGATAAGTCTTTTTTGTGACATTTTAGGACTAAGTAAACAGAAAGCTTAAGATTGCATTGGCATTAATATTGATAAGTTGCTGAAGAGTGGAACGGTGATTCTTGACGAAACTACAGGAACAACGGTAAATACGGTAGAATACGGTAAAAAGTAGACAACCTGTGCTAAAGCTAAATCGTTAGCAAATAACTTCCAACCTGTAGGCGTGCATTTGAAGCTGGATTGAAAGAACAAATCAATCAAATTCGATAAGTAATGACAGCCTAGCGATAAGTTTCCGGTCTCTCATTCGAGAGGTCCGGGGTTATAATCCCAGGGACACACCACAGGTTTTTCGAAGTTACGAGCGTATTTTAAACTACTTATCACTTGCTTTAACGCTGAAAGAAAACATCGCGAGGAACCATTCATGCCTAGAGTTCTCCGTAAAGTTCTCAAAGGTGTATAAAGTCTACCAAACCATGCTTGGTCAGCGTGGTGGACCATAGCCTAACCCTTCTCGTAGAGTGGACTTGAGCTCAGCAGTGCCATTATAAAACCAGAAATAGTTTTACTACCTTCAACACCGATCAGGAAATTTGTACATAAATATACAACGTTTTCGACTAACATTGCCCTACACTATTATTCCCTGATTTTTGGATGCCACGTACACATACAAAGACAGACCCAGAATAGAAACATAAATCAATTACAATCAATCAATTACATGGCATGGCGGGGAATAGAACCCGAAACCGTCCGCGTGACAGACAGGTATGACCATAGATTTAGATCTTTTTCCCTACGGTCAAAGATGAACCTAACGCCCACGGGAGAAGTCTTCCACTAATACTAATCGTTCAAGACAACAAGATAGAGCTTATCTGTCATAAGCCATGCCGTATGCCATGTTATAAGCGCATTGGTTGTGTTGTCTGTTTTATGTTGAAGATGTTAAATCATTTACTAAAATACGAAATATTTGTAAACTATGGCGTCTTGTGCAGTGAGTGAATGTGATATAACAAACCGCAATAAACCGAACGAATACACGTTTTATGGATAATTTATGGATTTATCAACATTATTTACTGACACTCAAACAATCAACTGAGACAAGCTTAGCATTTTTTGGTATGATTACCGCCGCGCCGTTGGTCGTTACGCCTCTTCATTAGGTGTTATTAAATCTATAAAAAAATGAACAAGTGAAAGTGTCAGTTTATGGCACAAAACGGTTATGGAAATAACATAACGAGCTATCGCCCCAGTTACGTTACACAACGTCATATCTACAACATGGTCGCCTTATCAGGCTATTGGCAACCGGGCCACTGGGTACAACTAGTTAACTGGGAATTATCGCTTGAGATTGTTAATTGCGTCACATCACATATGTATAATTCAAGGACCAATTTAAGGAAAAACGCGTTACATGTAACTGATATGTTACGTGTGAAAATTCGCTTAATGAAAGTAAAGTAGTAAACGAGCATGGAGAAAGTGATTTTTTTGAAAAAGTTTTTTATTGATTATTATTTATTTCTCTTTAAAGTTTTCTTTCAAATTACTGTATTTATTTCTCATGTTAATCTGTTTTTTTTTCCTTTACTTTATTTCTTTTTTCTTGTTCCGTAATTTTTTTTTTTATTTAACAGGCAATCTTACAGACATGTCATTTGTCGGTTTTTTTTTTTAATTTGCTAGCAAAGACATTCATGGTTCGATGTACTGTCGATATGATTATTGAAACTATTTTAAAATTTTCAGGACACAATTACATACGAGTGAAACCGGAGAGCGAGTTGTTCTTTCAAACGAAACTCCAGAATCTGGCGAAAGCGAACTCAGAATACATAAGTCGTTTGTCGAAGATGAATGCAACGGAGATACAGAAGGAATTCAACAAGTACGGCTTGAACACAGACGAGTATACACAGAAGACGGAGAATGATTACTACAAATCCTGGCTCGAACAGAACGGAGAACTCGAAGTGTCTCTACTGAAAGCCAGTCAGATAAAGAAGCGGTTGGAGGTGAAGCCGACCAAGTCCGAAGTGGAATTGATCCCGAAGGTCAGCAAGGAGGTCTACCCGAAGGTGGACAAGTCCCCACCCATACGCAGGAGGGGACGGCCACCCATCTTCAAGGACAAGAACGTTGACATCGGTGAGACTGTGCTCAAGGCGGACTTGGACCAGTTCCTGGAGGGCAAGGAGGTCAGCTCCTCGGGGCTGTCCCGGAAAGACCTGGAGAGGGTCATGATGGGGAAGTTCAACCCGAACAGACGGTACTCCAACGAGGCCATGTGGGCAGCCCTGATGGACGTCAAAAAAGGTGGAAGTATATACAGGTTGGTGTTTTTTGTCATATGTAACGCTTTCAACACACACACTTGCCCTTACTGAAAGCGATTACTTAAAGGTGGTAGAACTAGTACAGTTCAAGCGGGGTACCACCGCTGTGTGTCATATTAAAATGTTGGCTAGCCAATTTCATGGTGTCGGTTTTTCGTGACGGTGCGCGCGCGCATCGTAAAAATTTACTCTCATCAATTTTCCCCAACGCGCCAAAAGAAATACAACTTTAGAAACATATTATGGCAAAACAACGTTTGCCGGCTTGACTAGTACAAAATAAATGGATTTGATTTGTACCTGTTGCAGGGCGGCGCAGACCCACAAGGTGCCGCGGAAGTCGCTCAGGAACTGGATGAAGCGCTGCCACATCAAGTCCTCGTTCCCGATGCCGCAGCAGCTGAAGCAGTTCGTGGAGAACAGCAAGAAGCAGCGGGAGTTCAAGAGCTACGACTGCCAGGACAAGGACGCGCCGTTCGACGCCGAGGTGGAGTTCGGCAAGCACTTCCTGAGCCTCTCCGGCCAGCCGTCCAGCGAGGACGAGGCGGGCGGCGCGCGCGCGCCCGGCGCCGCCGACCTGGCCGCGCACGAGTAGGGGGGAGGGTAGTGTAGCCTCATGTTTGTTAACGTATCGCGGATATCGATGGCGATGCTGATGTCTGTGTAGGTGTTGATATCGATGTCTATCGTTGTATCGATATCGATGTATATGAAAGGTGTCGTTGATATCGATATCGGTGTCCAAATAGGTATCGCTAGTATCGGTATCGATGTATATGAAAGGTGTCGTTGATATCGATATCGGTGTCTAAATAGGTATCGCTAGTATCGGTATCGATGTATATGAAAGGTGTCGTTGATATCGATATCGATATCGGTGTCCCAAAATGGTATCGCTGGCATCGGCTTTGATGTATAAAAGGTGTCGTTGATATCGATAATGATTATCGGTGTTTAAAAAGCTACCGTATCGATATCGATATATAAAAAGTGTCGTCGATATTGATACCGATATCGGTAAATCGCTGACATCGACGTAGGTGTCTATAATAAGGTATCGCTGTTATCGATGTCGATGTCGATAGAAAGTATCGCTGGTATCGATACTGTTACAATTAGTAAATTTACTAAAAACTTTTATATCGCCGTTTCCCATATATGGGCGAATTAAAATATCGCCAATATCTTGGTATACGTCTCAGATGCATCCTTATAGGAACAATGAAACCGTTTTCGTTAAACACGAGGACATCAGGACGGCAAAAAATCTTTTTATATAGTTACGAACGTCGATGAATATGGCGTAAGCGAAATGCCAATACGTTTTCTGTCTGTACATAAATTTTGATGTGTTGTTTTATTTAATGAATGAAACAGTAAAAATTCAGTTAAAATTAAAGAAAAATATTAAAAATTTAAAACCATTCATGAAATAATTTTAAACACCCAGATTTTCGAAACGATTGAACTATTCTGATGACATTAAATTTATGTCGATAATGGCAATACTAAGTACACTTTTAAAAAGTTAATTAATTCAGTGTTAGCTGTGACGCTGTCAGTGCCAAGTGTCATTTGCACATTGTGCTCCTGTCGTCTGTGACAGATTACAAATTTCATATCGTTTTTGGCATTATTTGTGACAGATGAGACATAATCGTGTTGTTTAGGCTCGCCTTCATTTTAAATGCCTTCATTTTTTTTATTTAGAAGCTATATTTTGGTTCCTCTATCCAATTATGTTTAAATTATCGCGGTGTTAGAATTTATCACTATTAAAGAACCACTTTGGTACATCTTTCAGTGATGATTACTTAAATTATTTTGTTACTTAATCAATAAAAAGATTTACCGGACACCCATAAATTTATAAAATTAAAAAAATATATATTTAAAACTCCATTTATTGTCACTATGAATATAAGATTCAGTGATCATAAGAACAGATCGGAAATCGTGAAAAACGAAACAAAAATTGATAATATACATCGTTTTTGACTTTTCACACGAAATCAGTCGAAATATGACCTAATAAATTGTCAGCCAAAGATTTTGCAAAGAGTATAGACGGGAATGGAGTAGAGTTAATATTTTAATGTATTTATAGATAGATATATACGATTTTTGATGTGTTTCCCGCAATATGAGCTGTTGTTTATTTTATTTTTTGTTCTCGTTCCGCGCAATATGGTACCCAAAGAAAATTAATAATTAATGTAAATTTTAATCGATGTCCCAATAGTTCGAATGTTTTATGGCAAATCGTTATTGTCGATATATTTTTATTTACACGCTTGTGTCGGTAATTTTGTGCGGCGCTGAAAATTCCCTGTTTTCTTTATTCTCGTAAAGCATTTCGTAAGAAGCATACTGAAGTCGTTACGAGACGTTTTGTTGAAACCTCTGTCTTATCACTAGGTGCAGTAAAAAATAATCGAATCAACTTCCTTCCGAGGTATTCCCTGAGCCCTATGACTATAGGATTCTTTGAGAAAGGTGCAAATATAGGCCCTCAAAGCCGGCGATGCGGCGACTGTGGTGTTGTATATCCAGACGGCGGGAACCACTACCCATCAGGCGGGCCGTCTGCCTTAGCGCTTGGTTAAATTATAAAAAAATACAACTATTTAAATTTATTTTTAACATCTGACGAAATGGGTATAAGAATGAAGCCAATGTTTGTGTGTTGGTCTGTCTGTTTCTGTTGTTACTTTTTGTGCAAAATTATATAGATATATATATTTTAATGTTAATCAAGTAGCCAACGACCATTCTTCCAACTGGTGGTAAGTGGCCACTGCCGCCCATAGACATCTGTTATGTCCTGTCGTAGACGTCGATAACAGATGCGTTGCTACTCTTGAGGACTGAGACGGTCGCCTCGTATGTAAGTGAAAACAACTACACCTTTCCAACGAAACACAAAGATTGCTGCACGCTAGAAATGGGTGCGGCGGTGGTATCTCCCCGGTCAACCTGCACAGGTTCTATCACCTGTTAAAATTATATTATCGCTTCTCTTTGTTTGCAAGAGTTCTGCGACGATTACGGTGTAACGACTCTAGTATTCATTTATCATTCATTCAAGCGAAGTGCTTTACTGTCAATTTTGCCCGTTATATTTTTAAATAAAGTGTTGCCAGTTAGACGAAACATTCTACCAATTTGGTAGATTTTGAACGTTTGGGACATCAATGTTATATTATTATAATTTATTCGATGCTTTCGTTGTATCATTATTTATAGTTATTATCGTAAATATATTGATAGATTATTATTATTATTATTATTATTAGTTAAATTATTAATGATAGGAGATGAGAATAATTGAAATTGGCCTTTTTGAAAACGTGTGCTTGTTCGGACATCGTCCAATGATAAATAAAAGACTTGAATTTGAAATTTTAGCGTTAATGTTACGTAAGTTTGATAAAATCTGTTTTATGGAACAAATATTTGGTTTTGGGATTCCGTACGACGCGGCTTAAGAAGTGTGTTCGACAATAAATCGCGCTAAAATGTCTTTGCCGGTGTCAAGGCTTGCACGTTAATCCTCGGGAGTAGCGACGCATCTGTGGTCGACTTCAAGCGGAGATTTTGTTCTGTGTGGAGTCTGTTGCAGATGTCCACGCTGCAGTCTTGCCATCAGGTGGACTGCACGTGAATGTGTTGCTTTAACGTCATAAAAAGATCTCTCAGTACCAAATATTTGTGCTAAATAAATTCTTATATTAAAATAACGCCGCTTATCTTAGTAATATTTTATTTATGTTCATCGTAATGTATCGTACTTAATTGTAATCGTCGACACTGGTTCTGCGGAATCGAAGTTTTGTTTTCGACAATGTGCAGCGTTTTGATGGCTTGTGACTCGACAGGGGCTTTTTGGTCGAATTAGGTACGTTCCAAACGGTGAATCGGGAAAGTCTTAAGATCTTTTTAAATCTTTTGGACCATGTAAGGCACGAATTCTTATGTAAAATTTGAGGAATGAATTACTTTATTGGTCTCAATTTACATTCCCTTATATTAATGGTTCTTTCGATATCTTCTTTCATCAATCCGTCAATAAACAAACAAATGTTTGTAAAATATACCTAAATTAGCTAATAACTGTACCCAATATCCAGTTTATAACTCGTTAATCAATAGTTAAGTTTCTAAAAACTTATAAATTACTGTAACTATGCTATAAATAATAACTAGTTGGTCAGTAACGTGGATTTTTTCGAAAGAATTCATTTGGGAAAAGTGACTAGCCGTGTTCTGTGACCTAATTGGACCGAAAAGTCGCATAAGCCCCCCACTAAGTCCTATGTTCCTATATATATCGTTAGTCAGGTCGGCGCAGGAGTGTGGTCTTGTGTGTTTAAGTTTTATTTCGTTGTTTCGTCTTCATGGGCGCGCTTTGTTTTGTTTCTATGAAATATTTTGTGTTTAATGACGATTACCATTATATGTTGTATGCAGGAGAGATAAATTATTATCTTCACCTCAAATCAGCTTTGTGGCTTTATCGAAAGAATGTCAGCTCCAAAAGACCAACTAAATGAACGTTTATCGTTGTCTTTATTTTATAAATATCCTTCCAATCAAATCAATTCAGCTATTTACGTAATCACAACGTACAGACTGTCAAAAAATTATTTTTTTAGATATTGGTGTCGTTCAAATCGTAGACATATATGTATATTTTATATCTAAATGCTAGCAGTAGAGAAAAAATCTTTACCGAGTGTTAAATATTTGGTAGAAATAAAACGAAACGCGTTCAAAATCCATAAAGTGCCTATTAGTATAATGCGTATACCTAAAACATAGTCGTAAGAGGTTTCTAGTAGATATACTATTATATTTGTACTTATTATATTAAAATTCCTTTTGAAATGTCTTCGGAAGCCAAAATATTTGATTATAAATACATATTTCTTTCGTTCAAATATGAGACTTAATTCTTAATAGCGTTCGGGGAATACTTCAGAAGAAAATTCATTCCCCATCTTACACCATCAGGGGCCATGGCGAATGAAAAATGCGCGACCCGTACCATACAGGACCGCTACAAAGCGGGTCGATACGGATGAAATCACTACATAGTATATAACAAAGTCGCCCTCCGCCTCTGTCTGTCTGTTTCTAAGCTTTCTTCTTTGAAACAACGCAACGGATTTTGATGCAGTTTTCATTGTTATTTAGACAATTTATTCCCAAAGGTTTACACATACAAAGCATTCAAATTAAATATTTATATTTATAATAGAGAAAATTCCATATTTTGTGATGACGCCGTCAAAAAAACAGCGAAACAAAGTTTAAACTAAAATAATACGTTACTTTTGTCAATGTCAGGTATCCGTCAAACAACAACACAGAGAAAAAATAGTCACGATATTATTACAGACTCATTACGTGTATATAAAGTCGTAAAGGAATAATCAAACAGAAATGTTTGTGCCGTAAATACACCGCGTTCTCTCGATGCGGTTTGTTCGGCTCGTGAACGCGGTTGTGGTTATACCCGTTAATACCGAAAGGGAATTAAATGGTTACTCATTTGTTGTATTTAAAAAAATATTTATTTCGCAATATTAAAACAGATATCGCGCTTGTGATAAATATCTCTGTGTTGGGTATATATCGCGAACTCTCATAGTGATGTGATGGTACGGGTTCCACCATAATTGCTGTAATTTTTTTTATTAATTTGACGTAGCAAACGAGCATGCAGTTCACCTGATGGTAAGTGGTCACTGCCGCCCATGGACATTAGTCATGTCATGTCATGTCATAGACGTCGATAACAGATGCGTGGCTGCTCCTAAGGACTAAGATGGTCGCCTCGTATGCAAGTGAACCAGCAACCGCATCTTTCCACCGAAACAAAAATCGGTTCACGCTGCAAATGGGTATGGCGATGGTACCTTCCCGGTCGAACTTCCCGGTTCTACCACCTTCATGAATTTCTGCTTATGTGATTGACTGATTATGTGAAGAACGATGTTATCCGCCGATACTAACATGCCTGGGAGTTCTTCGAAAACGTGCGAAGTAAATCAACCAACACTGGTACGATGGTTTCTGATAAAATTCCTATTTCAAAGAGCAGACCTCTGATTTGAAACCGAACTAAAAAAAGACGATGGTTGCGTTATAATGTAGTCGTAAATAAGTAATCGAACAGAAATGTTTATCCCGTTAATACACTGTGTTCTCTTGATGCGGTTTCTTTGGTTCGTGAACGCGGTTACGGTTATATTCGTTAAAACCAAAAGGAGATTTAATGGTTATTTTTATTTTATGGGATATAAAAAATGTACAAACACATAAATCATACGTTTGAGCTGTTAAAGATATTTTTGGATCAACAATAATAATAATAAGTAAGCTTTCACATTCATAGCCCTACACTAGGATTCCCTGTGTCGTGGGTGCCATGGACACACACAAAGACAAGTACACAAACACCCAGAC
>DWKN01000027.1:0-12591 GCA_018249455.1 Bungalotis erythus | reverse complement strand
TGCTATGAGCGCAACAAGGAGAGAGTGACACAAAACACTAAACAAACAAAAAAATATTCAATATAATAAGTACCCTAATATTAAATACCGATAACAATTGCGTATTGGAATTTAAACTTCGAAACGCATAGTGAGTAGCACGCTCGCATACCGAATAATAAACGACCATTCAACAACAAGGGAGTCTACGACTGGGGAACTAATAATGATAATAATTTTATTAAAATGCAATTAATCATTCTCATCATCGGAGCACAGTGGCGGCGGGAGTGTGGAGACGTCGAACTTTTGCTCGGGACTGTCACTCGAAGCTTGAGAGTCCACGTAATGACTAGAATAGAATCTCTCCACGTTGTTCAAACTGAAGCGCTGGTCGAGGTTTCTCGCGTAGTGGTCATCGTTACCATCCCTCCCTTCTATCATGTCCTGATCGTACTGCGGGTAACATTCCTGCGTTTGAAACATGTCGTTATCCTCGTAATGTTCCGGATACGGGCTACCCCTGTACGCTTCGTACTCGTCCTTATCTTGCGGTAGCTCGGAATCGGAATAAGCTACGGATTCGCCACGGTCGAATAAGTAACTACCGGATTTAGACATTTTTGGGGCTCTCTTGATCGTGTCTATTGGATAAGCATAATCATCAGAGTCGTCTCTGTCGCTCGGTTCATTATAAAACATCGCCCTGGGCTGATGCTGACCCGAAGGTTCTCCCAGTGATTTGTCATCAGACTGACGATACCCTGCAGTGGATTTTTGTTTCTTCAAAGACGATTGACGGCTACTCTTATTAGAATATGACATTCTGGGAGGACTGTCTTCCGGAACGTAAGGCGGTTCCTGAGTGTCAAGGTACGGATGTCGAAGTCGCCCCAGCCTGTCAAACCGAGGGAAACCGATTTCATCCTCATCAGCGGAAGATCCAAAACCTTGAAATTGTACTGGTGCAAGGTGAGTAAGAGGGAACTTCTGAGACTCATAAGTTGGACTCTTGTATTTCGCATATTCAACGTGTTCATCGTCTTCGGAGTAACTGACAGGCTCTTGAATATCATAATTTTTAGAGTCAGCTTTAGACATTTCTGAAGAACCTGATTCCACCTCTGGAATGTAGCTGTCTGAACATTCAGAACTTTCCATTCGTCTCAACGAGTCATCAACCGTCAAGAATTTCACACCGTGATGTTTATCACTCTCAGAAGAACATTGACTTTTTGTAGAATCTTCCTCTAAAACATCTTGTATTTTTTCTTGTTTCTTTCGAGTACCGGTAACCTGTTTTTTGCGTCTAAATGTTCTCATTCGTTCGCGTGGATCTCTTATGACATCTAAAGAACTGTCAGTGTCGTTACCGCTCGGTGGGCTCTTTAATGATATATTTCTTACGAGCAGTGATTTTTTGACGGGCGCCTTCAAGGGCTGTATAGGAGGAGATTCAGAGCTTAAACTGCTAGAATAATATGGGGAACATCTAGATAGAGGAGTCTTCCCAGATCTGTCCAAAGCTTTCTTCTCTTGAAATTCTCTATGAACAGAAGGTATTTCAGGTACAGCTATGACAGGCAAATCTGCGGAACTTAGATAATGTTCGTGGAAAGACCAACTTTTAGGCTTGCTTCGATATTGCTGTGACGTTTTGTATTCCTTAATTTGATTTTTGGAAAGAGTTTTATCATCATAGCTTGCATGTTTTGCCAATGGCTTATAGTCGGATCTTATAAATTGGTTACTACTTTCTTCACGAATTATGTTAGAAAATTCTTGACTTTGATATCGCTCACTATGCTTTTCCTCTTGACTATAAAGCTGAGATGGAACCTCAATATCTATCTCAGGCTGTGGTCCTACAATATAAGGCTTGTAACCACTGTCTTCACTTTGACAACGTGTTGCTGGTCTTGAATATCTATGAGTTTGTTCTTCATAACTTAGACTTTTTGGCGGTACTTTTGTGTATCGTTCATGAGTTGAATCGTGTGATGGAAATCCTTTCAGTCTTTGATCAAATCTCAAAACACCGTTTGTATGCTTTTGTAAACTACTTAATGAGCTGGAACTAGATTTATCTGATTTATCGCTGTAACTAATCGATGAAGATTTATCTGTTTTACTAACATACGACGCTGTTAATCTAAGAACGGGTTCCTTTGTTTCTTGAAGCTCTTTGGTTGGCGACAATTTAACATCAGCAGCATCTACATCCATATCTTGTTTTTCCTCAACATTCGGGACAGATTCTTTTACTACAGTATCGTCTGACTTAGGATCGTCTATTTCCTGTTGATCTT
Organism: Bungalotis erythus; assembly: GCA_018249455.1. NCBI lineage: Eukaryota > Metazoa > Arthropoda > Insecta > Lepidoptera > Hesperiidae > Bungalotis > Bungalotis erythus. Next base: position 10,303 of record DWKN01000027.1, on the reverse strand, counting down.
CACGGGCAGTGGCTACAAGTGTGTGACTTGTACTGGCCGACCAATCGGATATAGACTGAGCTAATGTCAAAGTACTATCACTTTTAGTACCAGAACTGCTATCGACGCCCTTTCTCGAAATAGTAGTTTCAGAGCTGCATAACTTATCATATTTAATATTTTCAGAGCTTTTATCTAGACTGCTACTTTTAGAACTAGTTTCAGTTTGTGAACCTATTTTGGGTTTGGATTCAGATTTTTTGCTTGCGTGTGAAACTGAATAAATCTTTGCCGCTGCATTTTCCGACTTTTCACTTTTTGGAACAGAAACTGCTGATATACTTTCAGATGCTGATAAATTTGCGTATTGACGCACCGTATTGGTACCAGTGGACCATTCAGATATGCTTAAACAAATAGAAGTGTCTTCAGAGTGTGAACTATGTGTACACTTTTTCTGTGGTAGACCAATTTTAACAGTGCCATCTAAATCTGTACCGAAGGAACTTGTTTCTTCTTCAGAATGACTACTATGGCTGCATCTTTTACAAGTTCCAGTACTACCGACACTAAGCTTTGTTACTGCTCGAACTGTTTCTTCGGCGTTCGTTTGTGATAGAAGATCATCTATAGAAGTATCCGAATTATTTGATCCACAAGAAAATTTATGAGTTCCGAGTTGCGAAAAGCCTTTGTCGAAGTCTGGTGACAAAGATTTGCTATCACCTCCAAATACATCATCTGTGTATAAATGATCATCTTCAAATATTGGGCTGTGATTAGTTGGCGATTTTTGGGGCTGATTTATGATTACTTTTTCGTCAAGGTTACTTTTAATATTGAAAGACTTATTTTCGGCACGTGAACAACACGAACCCATATCTCCCATCAAACAAGACGCTTTGCTTATAGTCCCACTTAAGCACGATTTATCATAATTCGGTACAACACCTTTATGAAGACATGTAAATTCGTCATGTTTCTCTAGAGGATCCACCATATACCCCGATTGATCGTATGGTATAACTTTGGAGCTTTTCAGAGCAACCTCCGTAGAAGGCTCATTGCTTTTCTCTGATTTTGATTCAGGTACATCTCTTTCTAAATCTTCATCATTATTTAGAGTATCACTGTCGTCATCGGAACCTATATGACCCTTTGAACTCTCAGATTGTATGGTAACTTTCATAGCTTGTTCTGGTTCATTACTCATGTAATAGATATGAACTTTCTCTACAATAGGCGTTTCTAAAAGACTTGAAGGGAGCGAAGGCCACTCCTCAAAGTCGCTTGATTTTTGCCTAGTTACTTCAGGGATATCTTTGGGTGAAGCTTGAGGTGGCAATTCAGGCAAAGGCCAGTCTTCCGAATCTTGACTTTCACTAGACTGCTTTGATTGCGCTCTCAAAGGACTAACTCTAGCAGAACTTTCGCCAGACTTTTTAGCGTCTAAAGTTTCGTCTATTTTCTTGCTAATCTTTTCGACATCCTTTTTAGCTTCGGAATACATTTCACTTATTTTAGTCTGATCGATTGGTATGTCAGGCATTTCAGCTGATGTTCTTCTATCTGTATCCGAGATGTAAGCAACGTTAGCATTGCTTGGCGGATCCGAGCTAAGGCTAGCCTGGTGATCACTCGAATTTAATGATTCTTCATTTATACTCTCGGACCGTGAACATGCTTTAGTTGAATCTTCGTCAGCACTAGTTTTTTCTGAGGCAGTGCTTCTCTCTGATATCCGTGATAATGTTCGACCAAAGTTCTGACCATAACCAATAACGACATCAGAAGCAGATGATGATGTTGCGGGATATAGAAAATTAACGGGAAAATCGTTCAAGTCATCTGTGAAATCTGCCTCAGTGGAATCTTTCGAAGTATTCGATGATAGCGGTGGATTTTTCGAGAACGTTTGAAAATCATCTAGTAATCGTTGGTTGCTATATTCGAAAGCGTCCTTGTTAACATTTAAACTTTCATAACCTTCGTGATCTTGAGGTATCCATGCTTCTTCAATACTAGTACTATTTTCACTACCTGATGCGCCAAAGAATGGACGCCAAGTTGGTTTCAGCTCCTCTCCACGTCGATATGCTTCACCTAAGGATCCTGAAGTAGATTCAGTTGTCTCGAATGACCCCCTAGATTCTACACTTAAGGACCCCCTCGAATCCATGCTAGACTTTGAAGAGCTCTTTTGCTCATCCAGGCGTCCCTTTCTTCTCGATGATGAATCATCGACACTCAAAGACCCTTTGGAAGGAGTAGTTGTAGTGGTAGTATCCATGCTAGACTTAGAAGAGCTCTTTTGATCCGCATCTTTCAGAGCCCTCTTTTTCATTCGTTCTCTTTCAATGGAAGAAGTTATAACATTACCGTCATCATCAAAATCAATAGTAGTATTTTGATCTTCTTGTGATATTGTAATAGCAATTTTGGTTTTCTTGACAGTTCTTTGAAGTTCTTTCTTTATATCCGAATCTTTCGACGCAGCAGACTGACTGGATTCGGATTCTTCGATTACACATTTACCTATTTTGTCCAGAGCGCTTTTTCTTACATTGGGTTTGGAAAGTTGTTCTACCGTTTTATCTATACTTTCTGAGCTCGATTCAGAGTCCGTTGGAGCTTTTTGTGAATCTACTGGACCCTGCTTTTCTAATGTCGGTGTAGGTGATTTTCTAGTACCAAACTTAGAAGGGCTTCGAGGACTTTCGATCCGGCCCAACTCCGGAATTGGTGAAGGCGATTTAGAATTTGATTTAGAGTGTTCGCTAGATAAGGTATGTTGAGACATTAAATGCTCTTCCCCATACTCCATTGCTTGTTTGAGTTCCTCTAGACATTCTCTATCTTTTTTATTCAATTTTTCTATGTCCTGGGATATACCTAAAGGCCTTGCAATTGAACAACTCACACTAGATTCATCATCAATTGAGCTTCCTTTAATATTCGCACTCGATGGGCTAACATCTTTTTCTATACTCGTCCAAGAAGTTGATTCTGAACTTCTTGAACGTTCAGCACTTAATTTTAATAATTCGCTGCGTCTTGATTTCGTTGTTAACAATGCTTTATGGTCAGGTTTTTGTTCAGTAGGCGATATATCGTTGGCACTACCTGAACTACCAGTTTGCTCTCCAGACTCTGATTTGTGTATAGATTTTGATAAGCTCGAATCAATAAATGGAATATTTTCAATAGTAGGACTATTTTCTTGAGGAGGTGTCACTATTATTTTATTTTTATTTTTAAACTTCAGGGCTAAATCAACCGGCTTTGATGGGTCTCTTGCCGACTTCGAATCACGTTCAGGTTCCGTTTCTGAAAAGATTTGTGACATTGATTCATGCTTCAAAAATTCAACTAAACTTGCTGAAGATTCATCAAATGTGCTTTGCGGATCCAGTGGTTTTCTGCTTTTATCTGTTTTATTGCTCGTATCAGATAGTGGTAATTCCGTGTCAGCTGTATATTCTTCGTAATCGACTGTCATCCAGGAACCAGTATCGTCACTTTTGCCACGGTACAATTTAGACTTTTTATCCTTTTTAGAGGCTTGATCTTGATCTGATGAGCTGTCTGCGTCTATATAAGGAAGTGAAATACCCAACATATTACTTTCATCTGACATTTTTAGCTCACTTACTTCAGTCAAAGATTCTTCTTCACTCGTTAATCGCATTACTTCTGGTTTGTTTTCGTTTAGCAATGTATGTAAATCCTGAGAACTTTTACTTTCTTGCAACTCAGTTAGCCTTTGTTTGTTGTATATGTCAATTTTTCTTCGCTCCATAATAACAGTTTGTGTGTCATTTTCAATAACCGTATGCTGTGAGCTAGTCATCCATTCTATGGAAGAATCGTCTTCAGTTTTTTCTTTATAACTGTGAGATGGCGATACTTCCTTTAATTCCGGTTCTTTATTTGATTCTTCTTCTTTTACCGTGGAATGAACGTCAACTGTTACAACTTCTTGTTTGAAATGCTTATCAGGTAGCGGTTCAGACGATGGAGGTTCTGTAGCTGGTGTAACATAATTTCTATCAAGACTTTTTGATTTAGCTTTAGCATCTAAATGCACGTCAACTTTTCTATCCAAACTTTTTGACTTTACACTCGGGTGAACTTTTTGATACACTACTTTTCCTTCAATCTGTTGCTTGATTTCTTGTTTTTTAGACAACGTTTTAGGAGATTTTTGCAATGCTGCAAGATCGTCCAATTTATCTTCCAACGATTGACTTGATTTATCGTCCATACTTTTATTAATCTTGTTATTTGTTTTAGAACTCTTTTGATCCTCGAAACTTCTACTAATTTTACCACTCAACTTATTGTCCAACTTCTTAGGAGATTTAGCAATAAAAACATGATCTTCTGCTTTGCTGTTTATTTTAGTTTCAATTATTATCTTGTCTCCTTCAGTTTTTACCAAAATTTTATCTTCAGGAGGAGGGAATGGAGGCATTGTATCTTTAACAGGACTAATTAGAGTCTTTGTCTGTTTCAAAGCAGCCTCAAACAACAATTGTTGCTTTTCCTTTCGCTTAGCGATTTCCGTATCACTGTCTTCTTGCGATTTAGTTCTTTCCTTACTTCCACCGCGTTTTATTTCCATTTTTTCTAGCGATTTCGATTTTTCTTTTGAAACTTTCTTTACCGCTTGCTCTAATTCCTGACTCTTAGCACGAGCCATATCCAAAGGAGGAACCGTTAAGAAATCTGGTCGTTCTTTAAGAGAAGAAGGCAGCGATTTTTGAGTTTGAAGAGATTTTACTCTAGTAGCATTCGTATCAAGAGATCCTCCTTTATTCAACTTACCACTTACCTTTTGCTTATCATCAGCTTTTGGTTTCAAGGTTAACTTCTTCTTTTCTTTTCGTTTTATTCTCTCAATATCAGGCACTATTTGATCTTCACTTAAATCTGATAGTTTTCTGATGCTTCCTCTGGGAGAGTTCAATGAAGATGTAGGTGACCTTGAAGGCGATTTGGATAAAGGAGAACGTGATATGGGAGATCGATTTAGCGGAGACCTCGACGGCGACTTAGCTTGCGATTTAATTTTAGTGAGATCATAACGTCGTTTAAATGATCTCGGTCTACGTTGCTCAACTAAATCTTCAAGCAACTTTAATTCTTCATTATCAATCACCACAGATTTAATTTCTGCGGGTAGATCTCCAGATTGTTCCTCTTCAACTTCTTCAATTTTGTCTATTGTTTCCTTCTTTATTCCATTAACCCTTGTACTTTTATCCTCTATTAATGGCTTTTCTTCTAAAATGTCTCCTTCTTCATTAATGTCCTCGACAGTGTCATCCTTAGAAGAAAACGCATTCATAGGAGGTAGTCTATGTAACTGTATAACTGGTGTATCCAAGCTTTTCGCCCTGCGACTGGCTGTCGGCGAATCTTGAGTAGCTTTTTGACGTTGCAGAGAAAACACGGATCCCTCGGACAAGTTCAGTCTAGCATGAGCAAAAAGAATAGGAGTGCCACCAGTTTTACGTAACATAGGCGAAATTAACTCATCCCGTAAACTTTTCTTAATGTCAAGTTTGTTAAACTCTCTTTTTTCTGGTTCACGTTTCTCTTCGGACTGGGTACGAATGCCAGTGACTTTCTGAATCTCCATGTCAACTAAAAGTTCGTCATCTGATTTTAAAAACTCTGTACTTTCTAAGATTGGCGAGGGTATATTTTCATTATACTCCCAAGTAGAACTCTCTTTACTAACTTGTTTTAACTCCGGAGCTTTCTTCATAGCAACATCATCCTCAGAACTTGGAATTGAAATAGATCGTTCAGAGATACGTCTCAATTCTGTCGCGTTACTGCTGGTGTCTAAAACTTGAGGATTATACTTCGCTTCAAGCTCCGCTAGTTTACGACATTGTGGGGGAGAACCTTCTATTTCAGTTGAACTCATAGTTTGCCCTCTATGCCATGCCCCTGAAGTAATTTTATCATACTCTAATTGTAAGATAGGTTCAAGATCTTTCCGCGATTGAGGTGGAGAGAACTCTAGTTTCGGCGCAGCTTCAGTAGTACCAAATACGTCATCTGAATCAACACTTTCATCATCTGATGAAAATGACGTTATACGAATTTTATTATTATTCTTATTTTTTACCTTGCCGCAGACTCCTTTTTTACCGGTTCCCCTACCCTTTTGACCTCTTTTCGGTGGAAGCTTTTCTGATTTAGACTTAATATCCGCTCGCAACTTTTCAGCTGCTGTTAGTGGCTTTGGATCTTTAGAAATTGGAGCCTGTGAAATATTTCGTCCATTAATAGTAAATTTAATGTCATGAGGGTACTGATGTTCCTGCCTCATACTATCGGTTTTAGAACTTGTGGCTGAATCACTTTCAATTTGACTTAATTTAGAGTTTAATGTTTCAAGTAATACTGAATCTAAAGTCTTAGAAATATCTCTCTTAGGACTGGGTAAATGTTGCATTTGGCAACTTTTATCCACTTCTAGTGTAACTGGATTCACTTTAGATAAATCGATATTTTGAGTAAATAGGAAATCACGATTTTCAACTTCCAAATACTTAGATACATGATCTGATTGAATACTAGTTCTTGGTGACTTTGGCGATTTTGGTGATTTAGGAGATTTCGGTGATTTAGGCGATTTTGGAGATTTAGGCGACTTAGGTGATTTTGGTGATTTTGGTGATCGCGGTGATTTAGGGTGGTCATGATATTTGCATCTTGGATGTGCGCTAACCACATGACGGCCATTTTGAGGCGGAAGCATAATTATGTCAGGTGGCGGTCTCTTATCGTCTAAAGGTGATGGCGCCGTTCCATTCATAACATGTCGTTTATGCAAAACATAAGGAATATCGTAACCGTCATCGATAGATTTTTTTGTATCCACAAAACCAGCCTTAAACGCGTCGAATTCTTTGAAATAGTTCTTTGGCAGGTCAAAAGGTGGACGCGTGTCAGGATGTCTCGAGGGTAAATCGAAATGTGATCGTTTAGTCGCAATAGGTGGTGCACTTGGTATTTGTCTAAATATGTAGTCTTCGTCACTAGATTCTGCGGGGGTTAGATCTATGGATTTTTGATGCATTAAGACGTGCCTTCTAGAATTAACACTGCTGAACCTAGGCCTATTTGCTAAGCTGTTTGGATCACTCTTCGTCCTTTCTACAGTTGGATGAGTGTACGGCGCAGTGTTGTCAGCAAGACGACTACTCGAACTCGTTTCAAGTATCAATTTGGGGTTGTACTCATCAAAGTGTGTTTTGGCCATCAGCTCCTCTTTCAAATTTTCTTTTCGGACAATATGTGTATGAACTTTCCCACGCATTGATTTATCAAATTCAGACTGTAAAATTGAAGGTGTCCCAGACTGCATTGCTGCTGCTTTGGCTTTATTTTTGGCATATTCAATGCTATCCATCGCCGGTAAAATACGAACATTAACATCGGATTCATTAGAAGACTCCTTTACTAAATGTGACGTTGGTGTATTTTCTTTGCTGGTTGACCTGGTTAATGACTCAATTTTATCCTTATCAAAGCTAAATACCGTTTCAGAAGAACGACGACGTTGATAGCTATGTATCTTTGCAGCTCTATTATTATCGATTTCTGTTTCCAAACCCAAGATCTTTTCTGGCCATATATGTGTCGTATGTGGATGAATATCTTCTTCCTCTGTGGATAATTCTTCGATTTTCTTAGGGGGGCTTAAATCCGTGTAATGGCAATATTGCTCAAGTTCAACATTTTGCAAACTCGCTGAATGTACGGGCGCAGGTTCTTTATGCTTGTTATTGCTGGGAAATGTCGAGTATGGAGTAGGAATATGGTAAAAATTGGGCGAAGTCACAATGTTATTGATAAGATCTTCATGAGACTTATCAAATAGTGTTTTCTCCCTATATTCCGGTTTTTCCATACCAATAAATGTAGATTGGGTGTCATAAAAGTCCTTACCAGAATCGGGGCTCGATGATGGCGATATAGGTTCAAATGGATCCATATAAGCATTCTGAATACTCGTAACGCTACGGCGTCTAATATTAATATCTTCTGCTGCTTCATACAAGTTCTTCTTACAATCGTAATAATCTGATTTAGAATCTTGGCTCGAAGTTCGCGAACCGGACCGATCGGAGCTCTTACTTTTCAGCGTTTCACGTGATTTCTTACTGTCAGTATGATAAACGCTGTCACGCGATTTCTTACTAGATTCTGCACTGCTCTTAGATAGCTTTGAATCATATATATCACTTTTAGACTCTTGGCTAGAAGTTCTAGATCCGAGAGCCCTTTTAATTTCTTTATAGAAGTTACCGTCAGATCGAACGGACAGCTTCTCGCGGGGCAAGACTCGCGGGTCGTCCAAGAGGAACGGATCGAGCGGAATGTCGTTGTCGCTCTTGTACTTGACGCCCACCATGCTAAGATTGGTCTCCTGATCCTCGCACTCCGACAGGTGCGATATCGACTGATCGTCGTCGGACGGCAGATCGTTGCCGGAGTCCAAGGAGCAGGAGCGCGTGTGAACGACGGAGCCACGCGGCCGAACCCTCGCGTACCTGCGGTGCTCGGAGCACTCGTCGTCGGAGCGCTCGATGACCTCGTAGCTGTCGTGGGAGATGTCGTCCTGGGAGCCGCTGCGCACGAAGGTCGGCAGGTCGAGGCGCGGCTCGCTGATCGCGCCCGGGAAGCTGGAGGAGTAAGCGCGGCCGATCATCTCGCGCTGCGACTCGATGGAGCCGCGTTCGCCGAACACGAAGGCGAGCGTGCGCGCGTCGTCGTAGCGCGTGACTGGCGAGTCGACGCGGCGGCCGGCGTGCGGGCAGTACGCGTCGAGGTCGGCGAGCATGCTGCACGTGTCGCGCTTGGCGTCGCGGCGCTTGGCGCGCCCGGCCTCGTCGAAGCTGAAGTCGCGCAGGTTGCGGCACGAGGCGCTGCGGCGCGCGGCCGGCCGCGGCGGCGGCGAGCCCGCCTCCTCCGGCAGCAGCGAGCCGCCCGAGCGCGACGAGTGCGTCGAGTGCGTCGACGGGCACGCCGAGTACATGTTGCACTGCGACAGCTCGTACTCGAGCCGCTCGGAGGACTTCTTGAAGCTGCTCGACTGCTTGGTGAGCACGAAGTCCGGGTAGGCGCTAGAGAGGGGCTCGGCGGCGACAGGGCGCGTGGCAGTGTGCGTGCGGGTGTGGGTGTGAGTGTGAGTGTGCGTGCGCGAGGCGGTCTGACCTGGCGAGGCCGGGCGCCCACGAGGCGGCGGAGTGGGTGCGCGCGCGCGACCACTGCCGCGGACATTCGCCGTCCACGTACTCTCCGGAGAAACCTAGCACCACCTAATCAACACTACAAACTGCAGTTAAAGTAAAAAATCAATAAACTTTTCCTAATAACTCAACTAACTATTTACAACAAAAACATTTACAACTATTTGTTATGCAATATTAAATGTCACCTAATCAACACTACAAACTGCAGTTAAAGTCAAAAATCAATTACGCTCCAATAACGGAGTGGCGTTATTGAAATCTCATTGAACAATTAGCGACGCGCCGCGCACGCCGGACACACAGACAGACAAATTTATAACGCGCTAACGAGATGTATCGTGGGACTTCGGAAATAAGGACGCATCTGGGAATTATTCAAACGTAAGAATTATTTAAGCGTCTGCAAATGTCAGATGTCAAACTGACAGCGTTTTTTACATTTATGTCAATATTCGCCGAAATATGTAATTCAGAATCAGCAGTGGATTAAAAATTATGTTTATGACAATTGGTAAGTGACTATTAGTACTATATGAAATGAAATGAAATAAAATCATTTATTGCACAATTTTGTGCATTAGAAATCTTGTCGGTATAGCAATATTTATTTGTGTACGTATATATTTGTCGGCTGCGGGGCGGTTCTTCGCGTGAACGGTTTGGGGACTGTATTACCACCGCTTCGTAGGGTGTTCTTGCTATGGAGAAAAAACGGAGGAATATACTAGTTTGAAGGGTGCGATAAACCATTTTTTTAAACGCTTTCACACTTGTAGCCCCACACTCGTATTCTCTGTATCTGTGTCCAAAGACACACACTAAGACAAGTGTAAAAACACCCAGACCTAGAGCAGAATCAATTTTTTTTTTTTATTCTTTATGTCTGGCTAGCCTGGAGACGAACAAGGGACGTATTTCTACCTCCATTTTTGGAAAGGGTTCATCCTAGTCCTGAGGAGTAGCAAAGAATTTGTAAACGACTTCTAATAAAGTAAATAAAGTTCTAATGGTCTAATAAATAAATAATAGATAAAGTTGGTGACTAC
>DWKN01000026.1:0-12629 GCA_018249455.1 Bungalotis erythus | reverse complement strand
GGTAAGACTTTGGTTTACCCAATACCGACCAGTATAATAAGGTCTTCCTTATATACGGGACATCCTAAATTAGAGAGGTCAAGCTAAATCTCAAGAATCCTAAATATTTTCGGGATAAAATGTATTGTACATTTCATTTTGGGTCCTAGAGATTATACCTGTGAAGTAATGAATTACGGTCGATTTTGACCACCGTGCGATCTCTAGTTTTTATTAGATTCCATTAGTATTTTTTTAGACTGCTTTTTGGTTTTACTGCAAATTCAGTTCGGTTCTTTGTAATCGGCTTTTTTGTGTTTCTTTTGATTTTATCAGTTATTTTTCAGACGGGTTTTTATTACTTTTAATTCGACTCGTTAGGTGATGTGCAATGCGGAGGTGACATGGACGGCGTGGCGCGCGGGCGAGGTGGGCGCGCGTGCGGTGCGCGTGGCGCCGGGCACATACATCGGACGCGTGCACTACCGCGGCTCGCATCTGCTCGGCGCCGTGCACGCACCGCACTACCGCTGCCATGTCGTCATCTTCGGCCGGCCTTTCGCGTTCAATTGCTACGAGCTACTCGTACTCACGGAACTATAGGAACGGATTGACTGGGGCGGTGTACACTATAAGTTCATTGGGATTATCGTCTGAAATCCTTAGCGATTGATGCTGCGGCGCTTGCCATGAAAATTTCGGGAACAAATTTACATGGTGACACGTGCAATTCGGGCGATTATGCCTATGAAGGCGTTCGTTCTCAGGTTGCTCCGATGATAACGTCTGACAATGAATTTTATTGTAATAATTTTCAAAATTCCTATACACCATCAGCGTCTTTGGGCAAATTTTGTGTAGGTATGTGTAATGTTTTGATGTTGAATTTGGTGACTTGCTTCAATGTTAGAGTTAATCTTGTTTGAATGTGATCATTTATTTTATTTTGGACGTTGTTTACTATTAAAACATACTTATTTTAGGTCTTTAGATGGTGTAAGCGAACAACAAAATGTAGATTTGAGGCGACAACTTCAAGTAATTGAACAGGAAGCAAGTGTTTTACGAACTAAAACTCAAAATTTAGAAGCTGATAATGAAAAACTACAAGCGGAAAACAAGAAGTTACAAGTAAGTAATTACTATATCATGTTAAAGTATAGCAATTTATGTTATTTTTGGTTCATGTCTTTATTGTCCAATAAAAGATAAAATAATATAATTGTATTTTGCAGTTACTGAAAAACGCAAAAAGTTTAAAATCTGATAAATCATTGGAACAGACAACTAATAAAGTAAGTCAATTGGAAACGGAATTAAAAGATGCATTGGCTAAAATTAAGGAACTAGAAACAAATAAAGACAAGGAAGATAAAACAGAAAAGAAAGTTAGATTTGGCGGGGATTTAACAAAGAAAGATGCAGAAAGTCTTAAGTCAAAACAAGAAGAAATAGATAGGCTGAAACTTAGTTATGGCAAGGTAAGTGTAATAAATGCAAATAATAGTACTCAGAACAAAAAATACTTCTTCATCTTGGTTATAACCTTTAAGGTTTTTTTTTTACTTTATAGTTAGAAAAAGAAAAGATTAAATTACAAACTACGCTAAAAGAATTACGAGAAGATGCAATGAAATCTTTTAAACCAAGGACGCCGAAAAAGCCTACTGACATCACGACCAAATTGCAAATGAAAAGAATGGTTGAGGAATTAGAAAATGAAATAGGTATATTACCTTCCTATACATTCTCTATATATTTATATTTAGAATACACATGCGTACTGTGTTTAGACTATTTATATAATATTTTTCCGAAAACATTTTAGGTGATTTATATGTTATAATGAAGAATGCTGGTCTTCCTTCCCAAGAACCAAATGTAAAAGGACAATTAGAGAAGGATATCGAAGATCTTAGGTCCAAGATGTCCAAGACTGAATCAGATTTCACGAACGAAAAGAATCGCTTACAAACTGAAATAGGCAAACTTAAGGATCTTAATTCGAAATTAGAGACAGATAAATCATCATTAGCCAGTAAACTTAAAGCACTTGAAACGGATTCCACTAAAGCAACACGCGAATGTAAATCTCTTAGTGATGAAAAGAAAAACTTAGAATCCCAAATTGCCAAACTTAATGCCGAATTGAGTAAGTCTTCCACCTTTTGGAAAATAAATTGCTACTTCACTATCTTATAATTTATTTATACAAAATTTAACCACGTAATATTTTTTTAGAAAAGTCAAATACTCAGCAAACAGCAATATCCGACTTTATGAAAAAGATAGAACATCTGAAAACAGAAATGGATATCAAAGACAAAGAAATAGAAAAACTTAAGAAACAGGTCGAGAGCATGACTAAAATGGAACAAGACAAAAGCAAGCTAATCAAAGAGGTAAAAATCACACACGGACACTATGATTTACTACTCAATCATTATGTAACAAAGCTTTATTAACAGAAACTTAATCTATAAAAATATGTATGTAATAATATCTAACATAATAATTTTACTAGGTTGGAGATAAAACTAAAAAAATAGGTGAACTGGAAAAGAAATTAAAAGAAACGGAAGATAAGTGCAAGCGGACAGATAAACTTCTATCTACACGCAAAGAAAAGCTTGCTAAACTAGAAAAAGAGGTGTGTATTTTAAAACACTACAAAAACCCAACAACTCCAAATAATGTTACCTACAAAGTATTAGCGCTCATTTTACTCATTATTTAATATTACATGTATTTGCTTAATTGTTTATGTATAAATACGTTAATAACGTTACATAATGTTACGTATGTTGATTATATTTAAATGTTTTCGTTTCACATTATTTATTTGTTCGTTAAAATTAGCTCTCAGAAGAGAAAGAACAAGCTGAAGCGATAGCTAATTCACATAAACGGATGTCGGTGGATTTTACAAGTGAAAAAGATGAATTACAGGCCAAACTCTTTAAATCTGAAAGTAGGATTATTACTTTGGAATCAGATTTAAAGGAGTTAAAGTCTGAATGCGATAGTAAAATCACAAACATGGAGTCTACAATAGCCGCTAAAGACAATCATATAAAACAACTGGTATTTATGATTACGTTACGAGGAATATCCCTTGCACGTTCCCTTCTCTAAACGCAAGACGAGCAGCGTGGACTATTGCATAGTGTTATTGTGTTGTGTTTATCCCTTAAGCACCACGAAAATCCATGCATGGGTTACATAGAAGATATTTAGAACTATTTAATACACCTACACTTACAATTTTTATATGTTACATTTACGTAATATCTTATATTAGAATTTAACTGCTATGGTTACATTACTGGATGAAAGCTTAAACATATTTTATTTCGAGAGTGATATTGTTTGTGATCACAAAATTCTTTTAATTATGTCATCACTACCAATATGTTATTGGGCAGTAAATAAAATCCATCCTACTACTTAATTCCCATGTATAATTTGAATATTTTGTGCACGATTATCTTATTAAATTGTTTTTAAGTTTTTTTTCTTATTAATAAAGGAGGACGCGTTACGCGAAACTTCTAACCAGAAATATGACGAAGCAATATCTACAGTTGAGATGGCCCAAATAAAGGAAAAATGTGAGAAATTGACAAAAGATCTTCAGGATAAAGTAAATGAATTGAATACTGCTAAACAAGAACTTAGCAAGACTGAAAAAGAATATTCCAGCCTTAAATTAGAAATAACTCAACTTAAATCTGACGCAACCAAACTTGAAAATGAGAAAAAAGATCTGGAAAGTAAATTACAGACAGAAAAGAAAGAGTCCAGTTACTGGGAAAGTAAAGCTTCTGAACTTGATACTGATTTACAAGTAAGTGAAAGTATTTACTAATATACTACCTACTAAGTAAATCATTACACTATAATTTATTATACATTATTTATTGCAGGCGGAACGAAAAAAGATTGAGCGAATGAGGTTGACACACGACAAAGATATCAAAAATAAAGAGGCTGAGTTAGCTACATTAAAAGGAAAGCTAAAAGTATTAGAGCAGACTTCAGGAGCAGGAACTAAACGATTAGCCGAGCTAAAACAAGAATATGAGGAGTCGGTCAAAAGTTAGTACCTCTTGAAACGAACATAATATTACATACAAGTTAATATAAAATAATAATAATTTTTATTAAAAATATTTCAGAACTGGAACATTCACTGGCAGTCGAAAAAGCTGAATATGAGGAATTAACTGGAAAATATGAGATGTTAGAAGAAGAGCATGTCGTGACAAAGGCGCGGCTAACTGTTGAAAAAGAACAAGCTCAAGGGTAAGATGGTTATATAAAACTACTTATTTACAACAACAAGTTATTTTCCAATTTTAATGAATCATAATTACTTTTCAGTGAACTTATACATGTTCAAAAAGAGTTTAATAAAACATTAGCAGAATTAAAAACTCAACAAGAAAATATCGATGCTCAGTCTGCAGCCTGGAATAAAGAAAGATCGGAATTACAGGTAAATGTAACTGAATTAATTAATATTTTTTGTGTAGAATTACATGTACACGATTGTCGTATTCACTTTGCCTACTGATATATACATTGCACTCTTATTAGAATTCTACTTAACACTTTTACATAAAAGTAAATTTTTCCCGACCGAATAAGTACGTAAAGAAAAAATCACTTAATTTCATGAATATATTCGAATAAACAGGCATAAAAAATCATCAGAGCATGATTAAAATTTATAAGATCTCATACCGCTTAAACATTTAAATAAATATTTCCATTTATTAATAACATGTTTTAGTTCATTTTCTTTGTAAAAAAGATGACTTAAATAACTTAAATTCCGTGTGGGCTTGTCAATGAACGTGAAGCGTTACGTTCGGATTAAAAATTCTAATCACATGTTGCAGAAAGAGATATCATCGCTGCAAGAGAGACTTTGCGGCGGTGGGTGGGAAGTAGAACGCGCGCGGCTGACGGCGCGGTTGGAGCAACGCGAGCGCGAGTACCGGGACGTGGTGGATGCGCGCAACGTGCTTGAACACCACCATGACCTCACCAAGAAAGAGGTATCAACCGAATCCCCCACCTCCTCACTCCTCCCAAGCATTTTTAATACCATTAAAATAGTAAACGGGTATTTGATTAATTTCCCTAAAGATTCAAAACAATAATTCTAGTTCTTAAAATGGAGTATTCTTACTTTCTTTCCGTGGAACAATCTTCAAGACCATTAAAGTGGTAACTTAATTTTCCTAAAGATCGTTTCTACCCAAAACAATTACTTGACGCTTATCTACATATGAGGTAACCACCTTAGTTCTTATGAGTGGCAAAGCATCGATGACCAACTTCAGGTAGGATTCCTATTCTATATTGAATTGGATACATATCAGGTGGATGTATGCTCTTGTGTTTGCAAAGAAATATAGGAATTATCATCCATCTAATATTTTCTGGCGTTCTTTTAATATATATAATGTGTGCTTACAGTTGGAAGAAGCTCGACAGAAACTGGAAGACTATGAGAAAGTGAGCAAAGTACAACGCACGCTAACAGCTGATAATGCAGAGTTAGAGCGTGAGCTGTCGGCGTTGAACTCGAGACTAGAGCAAGCGGACAAAGCGAGGAAGGCCGAGGTCGCGGACACCAAGATGCGATACGAGGCACAAATGAACACCATGCGCGATGAGCTCAAATCACCCGTTGATAATAGGTGCGTTGCTACTCCTGAGGACTAAGATGGGCGTATCGTGTGTTAGTGAGCCGGCAACCAGATCGCTGCACTTAAATCGCGCGCGCACTGCAGGTAGTTAGTTATCTCGTTCATTCTCACCCAAAAACAATAACAGACAGACAGATTTCGCTCGTAATAATATAGATCATGCGTATTTGAATGCAATTAAAACAGATGAAATTGCAATCAGAGCAACTACAACAATAGCCTTTCTCTTTTACACAATACTATTCTCAAAACTAATTTGCAAATGCACAGCCATAATTTTTATAGTGACGAGGCAGTCAAAATACTCTTTCTCATACAAACTATTTATTTGATAAAATCTACGATGAAACGTAACACAATAGAGGCTGTCTTACTACATTTACATCAAATATTAAATTGTGCTTTGACGTGCGGTGCAAGGCACACGCTACAACGGTTCGCCGATACTACACGCAGATGAAAACAAGCGTGTCCGCCATCTTGAATTTAGAGTAACGTCACTTTATTTTTCGTATTCATCTCCGCAAACCCTTTCATTTGATATCCATGTCATGGTGGTGCATGAAAAATAATTTGTCCGCCATCTTGGGCCGTCCACCATATAAGATTTAGACTGACATCACTAAGCTTGTCATGCATTGTCATTCAAACCACACGTGTATGCAAAATATCAGTTCAATCTATTGGGATTTAGTGTTTAAAAATTCAGTTGCAAGATTTAACCCGCACATACTAACAAACATATGAAGAACCTAAGAAGGCAAGTTAAATAAAATCTTGTAAATATCTATCTATTCTATACAAATAAATAAAATTGGAGTATCTGTTTGTAATATTAAAATAACCGCTTTTTACTAAATGCATACGTATGTATACACGGTACATATACCATTAAAAAAAAAATTTCAATTTTTGTCTCTGTCTGTCTGTTTGGTCCGGCTAATCTCTGGGCCGGCTGGACCGATTTTGACGGGACTTTTACTGGTAGATAGCTGATGTTATAAGGAGTAACTTAGGCTACTTTTATTTGCGAATGAAATCGCAGGCACAGCTAGTATACCTATATAAAAAACCAAATCTCTCCCCCAGGTTGAGGTTGAATATAATTTGAAGATTTAATCCTCGCTTATGCCTTATCATTCGCTTGTCACTTAAATTACAATTATTAAGTCTCCACATTAGCTACTGTGATGGTCGGCTGCATTTGACTCCCTGTTCCGTTCATTAACCTTAAAACTAAAACATGGCTTCTCTACTTGCTTTCTTTACACGTTATAATGTCCATTTCGTATTTCATAGCTTGTTATTTAAGAATTAAATTAATCCGCATTAACTGCGCACGGCACCGCGGCTCGATCGATTCACATTTAAAGGTTATAGAACCTGTGCAGTTCGACCGGGGAGGTACTACCGCCACACCCATTTCTAGCGTGAAGCAATTTTTGTGTTTCGGTGGAAAGGTGCGGTTGCCGGTTCACTTGCATATGAGGGCGACCATCTTAGCCCTCAAAAGTAGCAACGCATCTTTAATCGACGTCTTTGACATGACATGACGGATGTCCATGGGCGGCAGTGCCCACTTACCATCAGGTGGACTGCATGCTCGATTTCTACTGCGCATTAATAAAAAAAATAAATAAAAAATAGAAACGAATCGGTAAACGTGTTGGTAAGCGCAAATTCGACAAGGGCTAGACAAATTCGGCAATTATTTTGTTAAATATCCCTTCATCACCGAGGCATGTTTACATGAAGACAAAAGTTAAAAAAAATGCTCGGAAAAACATAGAAACGCGTACGAAGTTGCGATCTGAAGCTAGTACAATAATAAATCATATATTATATAAAAAAAATAATAAGCCACTTTTTTTATTATTCTGTATTGTCATCCTAGTCTGAGTTTCGAATTCAAATTTGAAGCTCTTCACGAAGGTAGTGTAAAATTAATTACAAAACTGCCACCCGAACGGATGACACCCTAAGCGAGTTGGTAAAAACGTGGTAAAATTTACCTTGATTTCGCATGCTATGTGCACGACCGTCGCGTCGCGTACGTACACTCTAAAATGTGTGCGTGCGTTCATGTGTGTGCGTGCGTTCATGTGTGTGCGTGCGTGTGTGTGTGTATGTGTGCGTGTGTGTGCATGCGTTATTCGAGCAGTTTTGATCATTAATACGCTTTTTCAGAGCAGAATGCAACAGATATGATGTAATGTATTGCAACGAACATTTTCCTAAAAAAATTCGCTCGAAACCTTATGAAAATTTCCATTCAGTCCAGTTTTAGGGAAAGTCGCTTTTCACAACAATTTTGGACTATCATCGAAGTAAATATATACAAACGGGTATTTTTATGTCCTCTTCAAACATAACTATCACTGTTGTAGTTAACGGTTGCCACCCGTTGGGTTATAACGAAAGGGTGCCTTTTTTTGCGCACGGTGTTCCGTATAAAAATCCTATCGCAACTAGTGCAAGAGATGATATTAACGTACATTATCAATAAAATGCTCATCTGGCGAACCCTAACACCGACCGTGTGAGCCGTTACGAGCCATGGGGTAATCGACGTCACAAAAACGTTAGTGACATTATTTTTCTGTGGCACTTTGTTTGCAGTCTGTATGTACTTATTGATGACGAAAATTTGAAAGACGTCACAAAAATTAATGAGTTTCGTTTTTTTGTTCTGAATATTCCGTCAACAGGTTTCTGAAACGGATATGGGGACAGACTTACAAAAAAAGTTGCATTTTTTTTGCTGCACTTTACTTGCGGTCTGTACTTTGTTGATGCCAAAAATTTTAATGATGTCACAAAAATTTAAGAGCTTAGTTTTTTTATGAATACCCCGTTTACAAGTTTTTTAAACCGAAATAGGGAGGGATAATCGACTTAAAAAAAATTGCATTTGTTGTGGCACATATTTTGCAGTCTGTACTTGGAGATGACACGAAATTAAAACGACTATCAAAAATTTTTTCTCGACTACCCCATTTGCACAAGCTTTTCTAAGCCGCTTAAAAATCGAAGCCGCTGCGTTTGAGCCTATGTTATATTATTATTAAAACGAAAAAAAAAAAAACACGGCACAAACACACATACGGACAAACATAACACTATTCCCTAAATAGTAGCACCTAAATGGTGAATTATATAAGAAAAAATCGATACATCAACACCTCATAAATATCTTATAATTTTTTTTTTAAACATACACATTTTTTTTTTTCTAAACCTGTAGCACTCGACCAAACGTCCCGGTGGAGCTGCTTCGCGCGTGAAATTCTTATTTTCCGTCTCAAAGCGACCCAAATAATTCCATTGATATTGTGAAAGGTATTTGCGATGAGAATTTCACGTTCAAAGCGGCCCGCCAATCCGCCGTTCCGCCAAAACCGAACCGTCAAATACATCCAGGCGCCATTTCTCTTACAACAATTGTGAATCTCAACAGACGAATGGAGCCGAGCACGATTAAACAATATTAATTTCTTAGTCCCGCACTACATTGTTGTGTTTCCGTACAAACAGAGAGATAGACAGAGAGAGAGATATCTTTTTTAAATTCTAAATTACGGTGGTCTTACTCGTGTGACATGCTTTAAAGCTTTACCTTAAACAGATTTTTAAACATGAAAAATTCAAAATACCCTTTAAAGACACGAACACTTCGATTATATAATATTATTTTTTCAGACGATTACGTCATATTTTGTTTTTTATTAAATGATGTTTCGTAATGTGATTTAAACGTGATGAGTGAAATAGTGTGGAATTAAATATATTTTTTTCATATGTCTTTGTCTTTTTTTTTACTATTTCTATGGCTGAAACGTTAATGCGCTTATAATAGTGAACAAATGATATTTTCGAGTAATAACTCTATAGGTGTTTAGCCAAGTGGCAAATGCTTCCAAGAATTTCGATTGCTACTAACGATAGTGTTCACGTTTTAGGGCTCCGTTACCGAAAGGACGACGGAGCCTTATTGTTAAGACTTCGCTGTCCGTTCTTTCGTCCAGCTATCACAGGGCGTTATCTTTTGACTCTTAATACATAGTTTGAACTTAAATGTTTTATTGAGGGAGTTTATTATGGCCGTTGTAACAACAAATACTGAAAAGACAAAATTAAAAATAAACAAAATTAAAAAATGAAAGACAAAATTAAAAATAAACGAGATCCCCTGGATACGAGGACCTGATACATTAAGAGTAATTGAGACATTCAGGGTATTGCTGTGGACGTTTTATCAAACGTTTATTGTAATTTTTTTAATGGTATTAAATATTACCCAGTGATGCAGAACCCTTTGCGTGCAAGTCCAATTTGCACTTGGGAATTTTTTAAGTTTTTTAAGTTTTTAAGTTAAGAAGATTGCTGAGCTAAGTAATATGACCCAAACCTTTTCTACTCACCAATCAGTGGTGGTGGCTATCACATCCCACCCCACTACTATTATAAATGCGAAAGTTTGTGTGTACGTGTGTATGTTTGTTACTTCTTTGAGCTAAAACGGATTTGGATGAAATTTTGAATACAGACAGATTATTGCCTGGAATAACACATAATCTACTGTTAGTAACGAAGTTTGCCATAAGTTTGTCTGTCTATGTGTTTGTTTTCCAACCACGCAAAGAGTATTAAATCTATTCAATCCACGCGGTTGAAGTCGCGGACAGGAGCTCGTATACAAATATAATAATTTTAAAGAGTTTGTTTGTACGCGCCAAATTTAAATAAACCTTTTCGCATTTGATAGTCCATTTATTAAGGGAGGTTTAAACATTTATTAAGGCGGAGGACTAAAATTAAACGGTGAAATCGCGGGATACGGCTAGTAAATAATACCAGAATACTTAAGTAGTATTTGCAATTCGTAGTAGAGTTCGTTTATTATAACTTTATAGTGATTCTATTATAAGAAGCACACGTTGCGTGGTGATTCAGAAACAAAAGAGTTTCACTTTTAATTCTAGGTGGCACAGACTGGCGCAAATGGCACTTTACTCTGGGCCAGTGTTTGTTAACCTGGGATAAATAGACCAGTGGCGATAGGAGCGGCAAAAACAGAATTCATTTATACATTACTAGTTGACCCAGCATGCGTTGTTCAGCTATGTTTTTTTTAAGGCTTCGTCGTTTGTATGTATAAACCTTCGGGAATAAATTGTCTAAAATAACAGGGAAACCTCCATCAAAATCCGTTGCGTGGTTTATAAGAAGAAAGCTTAGAAACAGACAGACACAGGCGGAGGGCGACTGTGTTTTATACTATGCAGTGATTGTAAACACGATCAATTAATAAATAAAAAAACGAACGCTAGTTTTTTGACAAAACGGTTAAACAAATTGAATAAATCTTTGTGACATTGTGCGGTAAGTTTTTTTTTAAATATTTACATAATCTAAACATACGAATAGAATACAACATAGCTTAAGATTTTTATTACATACTAGCATTCCGCCCGCGGCTTCGCCCGCGTGAACTTCGTTTCTATAACAAGCATGTATTATAGGTACATATTAATCTTCCAGTTGAATCACTCTATCTATTCACAAAAACTCTAGTTTTGATAACTACACGTAGTAGGCGCTTAATGGCGCGTCATTCAGGTGAATATTATCGTGATAACTTTTAAAGTATTCAACCAAATTGGTTAGTAAAAGACAAAGTTTATCTACATTAAATACTGAAAGCAATGAATGCGTCAGTTTTGGTAAGAATTTGATAAATATTCTAAAACGTGCTATGTAAAAAAGGGTCCAATTTAATTGTATTAATGGCGCACTATCTTGGATATAGTTTATTCCACATAAAAAGTAAATATATGCCGTCTTGGATTTTTTTTTTTTATTATTTAACACGAACAATCCTACCATACATTGCCTTTGTGTAACTTCAACGGTTTAAGCAGCGCACGCCAAAATGGCTCTCGGAGGGCAGAATTTTTCCGACTTACGATACCCATCGTTATAATATTATGGCCAAATTACATAAAATGTTTATAAATTGTAGCCCTTTGTGTTATTCTAATGTATAAGCTACATTACTGTAAAGTTATATGTAAATCCGTTTAGTAGTTTTTACGTTATAAAGTAACAAACACACACACACACACACACACACACATACAAACTTTCGCATTTATAATATTAGTGAGATAATGTATTTCATATAAATTATTATAAAATAGCTAGGTTCTCATGTATTGTCTCTTAAATAGAAATGTCCTTAGAAATTTATTCTATGTAACCGAACAAAATAAATTGAATTACCTGTCTATTGTTGCGTTGTATAACTTGACCTATTACAGGAAGTTAAGAACGTGAATACCAAAGGTTGGGAGCCGGTGGCCGCACCATTAATGCGGCAATTAACGAACTTTCACACGGAGACCGCGACCATTATTCGCGGGTTGCAATAGATGGGCGCTCTGAATCCCCGGGAGGCACGGGCCGTTACAAAGCATTGTATGGCGTAATTTTATGTAACGATAGAGATAACGATTAGTGGGATTGCGTGGATTTCATAACGGCGATGGTGCCTACCACCGGGTCGCGTGGGGCCATAGCGCCGGCGTTGTTAACAGCAAAACAATAAGCGTTCATCATTCATGTCGTCATTAAAATTGGCACAAATTACCATTTTCTTTGTCAACATCGTCATCATCAACCGGTGTCATGCCTGTTTCACACAAAGGGTTTTAGTTTCAAACTCCGGTCAAACAGATTTTTTAATAAAGTGAACTAGCAAACAAGCATATATTCCACCTGATTATAAAAGATCACTATGGCCCATGAAAATTTGTAACACACAGAGTTCTAGCTGAAGTCGATCACATATTTGTTGCTACTCCTAAGGTTGTGGAGAGTATGGACCTAAACTAACGATAAATTTAGATTTCTATTCTGGGTACAGTAGAG
>DWKN01000025.1:0-12641 GCA_018249455.1 Bungalotis erythus | reverse complement strand
GAATGGGAATAGTATTAGGAAAATAAACATGAGGCTTACATAGTCACGAATCGTCTCCGCATATTCATCTAACTGTGTGGCGACATCGCGCAAATTCCCGGTTACCCTGAAATCAAAGAAAATTATGCTGATTATACATATTTAAATTTTTACGATGTTCTGTAATTACAATTTTTGGAAAGTACTTAATTCGTAGATAATACTAACATTAACAAAATACATATTTTTGTGCGATTCTTCAAGTGTAATCTGACTCGGCTACACTAGGGATTTAATCAAGTGACGAGCAATTTAGTAACTCGATGAATTCATCGGTGTACCATTCAGATGTAAATACATTGTTATAAAATTGCTAATGACGGTTAATTCGCCCTGAGTAATAGTAAAGTCAAGTCACGAGTGATTTAACAATTAAGTAATATCGTACCTCTATTTGTACAAAATTGAAAACTTATAAAAATTGCTACAACTACATTGTTTATCATTTACTAAATATTTTTGAAGGTGCTACTCGATTAATCTCACAAGTTTGAACCAGCCTAGAGAGAGGGAAAGGTAGCATGAAAGGCAGACAGGGAGAGGACTTGAGACGGAGAGAGAAGAGGAGAGCTTGAGGCAGAAAAAGAGACAGATTGGTAGCTTACCTAGAGTAGACCCAAACGGCGAGCGCGGCCACAGCACCGACGGAGAGCGCCTGCCCCGCCGCCACGAGCGAGTGCAGCGCGAGCGCGGCGCCGAGCGTGCCCAGCGCGTAGCCGAGCAGCGCGGTAGCCAACAGAACGGCGGCCGTGCCCGCCAGCTTGAAGATGTTCTTGCCCTCGTTGTGCGCGCGCAGCTGCTCGTACGTCTCCTCCACTTCCTATTACACCCGCGAGACACCGCGTTGACACTTTACGTTACACAAAACGGTACTTGCCAATGTCAATTAACACTGACTGCGGCGGAGTTGACATTTCAAATCCACTCGTGCGGTTAGCCACACAACAGGCATGTTTCCCGCACCCGTGTAGCGTACGTGAACGCCGGTGCCTGCCTATTGTTTTATAATATTGTCGGTATCGTAAGAAATATTCTTTCTCATCTCAAACAAACACAGTTTGTGTTTCCTCGCGCTGCGGTAACGCCAACGAGAACACAACAGACGTGTGCGAGTCGCACTGATGTAACGCAAAAACAAACACAACTTATGTGTTGCCGCAGGGAAAGTGTTAAGAGATCGAATACTCCATGCAGATCATTATTATGAACACCATGAAAATAACGAAAAGCATCATCTACGAAAATAACACGCAACCAGTGGTGCGTACCTGCTGTCTTCGAATTCTGAACGTATTTAACGTCATTATTATTTTTATAATATACTGGCTGAAATGTTACAATCGATAATTAGTCGAACTTTTCTTTACAAATAATGTTTTGAGGCGTACCAAAGGTATGTTCAAACACGCAATCAATATATTATTAATTAAATCAATATTAAGTATCTAAAGTAGATCAAATTAAACACAGAATACTACAAAGTAAGCCTATCATTTCTTTGTAACCATAATTCGCAGCTACTTCATAATTACCAATGATGACAAACTTCCATCTGCCCATTTATTCTTCAGCCACACAGAGGTATTATAACTAGAGTAGGGGAGCCAGCCTAAAATATGTCCATCGAAAAAAAAGAAAAAGCAAGTGAAGCTAACTTAGCTAGTATAGGTAATTTTCATCTTCCCTCTCTTTTTAATTGTAGGGCACTGGCACTTACAGGCCTGCTTATGACTCTCTTACTCTAGTTATAACACCTCTATGTTCAGTCACCGCCAGAAATAGACCTTCCTTAATTGGTTGAATTCATGACATAATCCATAAGGTTGAGGAATATTTGACGATGCGCGGCGCTACGGTATCCTGACCGTCCGCCACACAGAAAGTTCCCGTTTTGATTCCCGGTCAAGCAGACATCTAATGCTGAATTTAAATTCTGTTCTGGGTCTGGGTGTTTGTGTACTTGTCTTTGTGCATGGAACCCACGACGCAGATAATTCTGGTATGAGGCTACAGGTGTCAGTGTAAAAGGTGTTATTTATTTAAGATTTTTTCAACTACTAGAGATCGTCCGGTGGTCGAAATTGGCCGTAATTCATAACAGAAATAATCTATAGGACCCAGAATGTAATGTAGGACTCATTGTATCCCAAAAATATTTAGTATTCCTGAGATCTAGCTTGACCTGTCTGATGTAGGAAGTACCATATAAGGAAGATCTCATTAAAATGGTCTGAATTAGGTTAACCAAAGTGTTAACTGCTTATTAGTATCTTTATAATACATAATATAAACAGATATTGGCATTCGACGCTGCTCCTCTATATGAAGTTTATTGATGCCGAATCTCACACTCCTCCGTTCACCCAATGCGTTTAAAAAGGGGTACAGAGTTTTCTCTTCACGTATCGATATACAGATTCCAATGTATTGACCTTGATGAGCTTGTCCTCGTAGGCGCCGGCGAGCTCGGCGCCGCCCATCTTGCGCTTGGCGTGGAAGGCGTGGAGCGCCTTGTCGCGCGCGCGCGCGTGCTCGCCCTGCAGCAGGCGCGGCGGCAGGTAGGGCCGCGCGCCGCCCACCACCTCCTCCATCAGCTTCTCGTACACCTCGCGCGCCTCCCATACGGCCGACAGGTTGTTTGCCTCCGCTGTCGCCTGCCCGGCACACATTTAAGGTAGAGACGTGACATGGAGGGGGAAAAACAGATGATTAAATAATCGATTTTTTTATCTTTAAAATAAACGCGATTTGCAATGAATCGATTATTTAAAAATTATCGATTTTTTTTAATAATCGTGTTTTTTAAGCATTCGAAGAGTTTTTTTGTACATAATAATAAAATTACCAAGTCGATAATAACTATGACAACAATTTATTGCTTTTAAAACTGATGACCAAAAAAAAGTAAAGATATATCATTTTCAAAAAATATATATATTACTATGACTATAATAACAATAAATAATGAAGACAAAACAAACATAAAAATTATTTAATATTGAACTTAATATTGTACGATGATACGGAACCATTCGTGTGTCAGTCTGACTCGTACTTGTTCGCATTTTTATAGACTCACCTCTAATATCGTCTTCGGTTCAGGAAGTTCCGTGCCATTGAATATTTTCATGTAGGCCTTGAAGTACAGCAGCAGGTCCTTGGCCTTGATCTTCTGGCCCTCGATGCGCTTCGGCACTAAGTTTTCCGGCGCCAGCAGCGTTGGGACCAGCTGCCTCAGAGACGTTTTGAATTCTTGACTTATATCTGTAAATTATGTTTACTTATTTGTTTTGCCTGCTTTAATCACATAATTATGTACCACGGCTAGTGGTTTTCTTTATAAATACATTTACAAAAGACCCATTAAAATTTACATAATAAATTACAGAATAACTTAATGGTAAATAAGATTTCGGCGTCCCACTCGAGAGATCCAGTACTCAACAAGGACTGTGATTTGTCGAAGTTACGTGTGTACTAGAAACTATTTATTACATAATGATGGAGAAAACATTGCGAGAAACCCTACAAAGCAGAAAGTTTAAGGAAAGTCCTCAAAGGTGTGTAAAGGCAAAAAATGTGGACTATAGCCGAAACTTTCTCAACCTGAAAGTCGACTTTTACCCAGCAATGATAAAAAATCTTCTATACATATAATAAAATTGTAACTGATCGCTGTCTGTACATGGCAACTATATTTAAAAAATCATAATGGGGGGGCTTTATATACGCAAAAGAATCCAAAACAATGTTTTTCCATTTTGTCTGTTTGCCTGTATGTCTGTGTGTTTGCTCACGCTAATCTCAGAAACTGCACATCCGATGGCCTTCACTTAAAATTTTGTGTATTTTTTCTCATTCAAATCGCTTATCAAATAAAGACATTATGTCAATTTATGTCAATGAAGTTCACGCAGGCGGCGCCATGGGTGGTAAGTTAGTTAATAATAATTATGAAAATTGGTGACAAATATACCTACTTTAAAAAGGAAATATTTGAACTCTAACTGTATTTTAAGGTCACCATATAAAGTTAAAAGTCCTAATAAAATGTGTACTCGCCTGCTAATCTGCCGTTGAAATTGGGGTTGGTGGCAACATTCAGTCCAGGGTGCGGCATGAGGAAGCAGGCCAGCTGTTCGAAGCAGGCCGCGATGTGCCGCCGCAGTGACTGCAGCTCGTCGTGCTGCCCCTCGTGCACCTTCGCCCGCACAAACAAGAACTCACTATCTGTCTTTGTATGATTTGCACCAGCGCCGGCTCTAAAGTAGAGCAAGAAAGCCGTGAATCCGAAATACAATTTACAACATTACGACAATCTCGCTCTACCCTGGTCCAGAGCTAGGGTTGGCGCTGTTTTGCACGGCAGGTATCAAAAACCTCATATTTGACTGACTGCATGCTTTTACTTTTTACGGACTGAACTTGCAATTTGCAATTCTTTTAGCAAGACCTTTACGCGAGTACTTTACAGGGAGGCATACTCTACGATATCCAGAGTTACTGTGAGAAATTTAAAAACAGTTTAAGGAAGGAATAGTGCTACACTTGTCTCTATGAAAACAGTAAATTTTAAACACGCGTATTAATAGATAAATACATGAACTGCACGTAACGGTCCGTAATTACTAAGCAATTTATGCACAATTTCTGTCCTTATCGGCGTTCAACAAAGTCACAAACGTCAGAAAGTGACAAGAACATTGTGCAACAATGAAGTTATTAAACTCTATCAGACGGTATTGTGTAAAAACGATAAATTGTTGTCAAAATGTTTGGTGCTTTCCGGGCTTACCTCGAGTCTCTTGTCGAGTAGTTGCTGACCGCCCACCGCGCCATACGGGTGCTCGTAAGGGAAGCTCCAGTCCCTCACCAAGAACTGCAGCCGCTGGAAAGGTTTGCGGCTACTCTCGTTGCTCTGTTGCGCCAGCCGCCCGTATTCCGTGAATAGCTGACGATGAGATTTGTGTCCATAAATATTATAATCAAATAGCTCTTTTTTATTTAGAAATATACACAAGAATAGGAATTTTATTACAACATGATAGCTGTTAGGAGTTGCTTCATGGCAAATGTAAATGATGTCCAAAATTATATCAAAGTCAATATCTAGCATCTAAGACAATGGCCCCAATAAAACTTTCCCTATCACAAAAACTATGCTGCATTACATAACACCTAAATGTTTTTTTTATACTATAGTTTTAATAATTTGTATTAATTAAACTAAAGATTCGCGTGTTTTTTTAATGTTTTCAAGTAAAACAGAAATTCCTGTGTTTTGAGGTCATATTCGTAAATAATGAACGATCCAAACAACTAAAATAAAAAAGCGGAGTTTTAAAGACACTTGTTACCTGTAAATGTTGTAAGTCATCTTCTTCGATATTCTGCGAGAGGTTGTATATCTGAACCGAGGACAGCATGGTGGAGAGCGCGAACACGGTCGCGTTGTCGCGCACCGTGGACTCGCTGTCGAACGTGCCTTGCGTGTCCATTAGGAATATCACCACCTGATAAGGAAAAATGGTATTTGACACGCAACTTAATGGAAGTCACCGTCGCCTATAGACCTTTGCAATACCAGAGGAACCGCCAGGTGTCAATACAACGCCGATTTAAACTCATGATTGTAGCTTTCACATTTACGAATCTACACATTTCACATCATCTCAAAATGACCATTTTCAAATGGTAATTTTCATTGTCGAGGACACCTATTTTAAGGATTCGAAAACAATAATTGCTTTTAATTTGATCAGATCTGCCGCGACTGCAATCCATATTAAACCATCCTCATAGATATATCTAATCCACAGTAGACGAATTTAGACGATATTACTGGCAATTAATTCCCGCGGGTGGCGCTCCGCGGCGCTGAGATCGACCTCGTGGGAAATTAAACTGCGCGGCCGTCTTCTGCCGCCGCCGCCTCCGCCGCGCGCCCGCCTCGCCGCCTCTGGCTCACACATGAGCACTTTCTCTTGAGGATTTCCCTATTTTTCGCCATACATTCTACAACAAAAAGGTGCAGTTCGTAAACAATGCCTACTTAACTGCGTAGTTTAATAATTACTTCTTCTTTGCTGCGATCAAAGCTATTTTTATAAAATAATGACTAGCGTTTCCCTATTGTTTTTCGCAGTGCGTAACACGTGACGCGGCTTATTTAATAATCAAGAGGGTATTGAAATTAGTCTGCGGCTTGGCCGAGCCCACGTGAGTGGCTCATCAAATATGGAACCGTAATCAGTATGGTGCTCGCAAAGTTCTCTCACTGCTGCGGTATCAAACAGGAAGGACACTTTATTCTGTTGCTGCGAGCGCTTGACTAAAATACGCCATAGCCAGGAGGTACCGTGATTGCCTTCGTGTAATTACACAGAATGGAATATTTAAACGTACTTTGAAAGCAATTTCGTAATTCGTGCTAGATTAATGAAATTTGTTAATACCGTTCAAAGCGTGATTACTTATTTAACCGTTAAATCCGTATTGCGTTTTATCGTGACGACGCTTTCTTTCGCCTTGGCGGAAGGAGCACGTAGACTAATGTTGCAATGAACCGAACGGCAGCCGTGAATCGGATCGGAATCGCTCGGCCGCACCCGATTGCGCCGCCACGCATCAGTGACTGCGGAGAAATTGAAGTGTACGAACCGCTAGAAGTCCCCGCTAAAATTCGATCGTAACCACTTGCGAAACTTCTCGCCGCTTAATTGTTCCGCGACTGCCGAAATCACCGGAATTCTTCGTTGCGTTCATTTCGATTCGCTCGAACTCTTACGATTCGCCTACGTTTGGGATTTTAATTTTATATTACAAATTTTGCGAACAATTGCTCTTTTGTGATAATGGAGCACCCGCGACATGAGCGTAGCGGTGTTTGCTCAAAGAACAATCTCGCTACGCCCGAGGGCGCTCAGCTAAGTTGCGCGTCGTCCGAGCTGCGGTTATGAGATTATTCTCGCTTTGACGACCCGCCTCGTCCGTATGCACCGCGGTACGCTTTTAGTTTCGCTCAGCTTATATTTAAAATCCTAATTGGCTGCTTTATGACATGACGTTCTACTAACCAGGCATCTCTAGATCTTGTATTAACATTTCAACATGTCCTCTCTTGCGCCTAACTCTGTTTCGTGTATATTGAAACACAATGATATTCAGAACGTTTAAAGCCCGTAAACGACATTATTCCGAAAATTTACAACACGGTATACAAATGATCGATTCTGAAGCTACAAATGTGCTATAATGCCAAAAAAATATTAAATTAATGTGATTAATTTTATGATTGACAATACATTATACAAAAGAATCTATGAAAAATGTATGGAATGAGTATATGCAGCTTATTTTGTAATGCTAAGTTTGTTCACTTACTTTTGCTTTTCGATTATGAAACAATATCGACAGCGGCGGATTCGATCAATCGTTCACGGCCTAATTGATGCAATGCGATGATCGCGTTAGCGAATGTGTCGCATAGCATGAGTTATAACGTGTCGGGAGATTCGAGATGGGCGAGAGACGTGAGCGCAGTAATTTGTTGAGCGCCGCGGCCGCACCGGAGATAACGCCCGCCTTATTGCCTGCGCCGCGCCTCCGCTCGCTAACTAACGCTTATTAAACTTCAACAACGCTCCCGCTGATCACTTCACCTTCTTGTTAACTCTCTAAACTTAGATTAATCGTTCTCTCGGCCTTGTTTGTGTAGCCATTTATTTTCTCTGGTGAAACACCTCTATATCGCGGCTTTCACCACCTTTTAGTAATTATCCGGAAAATCATTACTATGCTCTTACGCGTTCGAACAGATAGTTTTCTGGTTTTTTAAATAAGCACTTGTGTTGTATAAATAAACAGTAGTCGAAAGCGCGTCGGATTTTCGTGTTGAAGGTTCTACAAAAATGTTATCTCGCCATTCAACAGTCGTGTATTATATCCAGCTACAATATCTATTATCATATAAACGACCGACCACGGCTGTGATAGAATTATGGTCTTATTTATGTACGACGGTTACTACTTTGGGATGTTGACATTTGATTTTAATAGTAAGACGTGGTTAAGATACGATTTGGTACATATTCATACACAGGAGAATATTTGTTAATAATTTCATGAATAGTGTAAATACAAACTATTCCCTGTTTTGTACAAAAAGAGAACTATAAAGTGACAAAGTTTACATTGAACTGTTATTGACAACGAGAAAGTAGTACATAATAGTTTCAGAGTGAAAAGAAACAGCAAGACTAGCGAATAACAAAAAGCAGCCGCATTATAAATATTCGGTTTAGTAGGTTAGAGCGCTTAGAAAACGTAAACTACAACAAATAAGGCTAGAGTTCTGTACTAGATAGCGAGCCGCGAGGTGGGGTGTGATACAACACCGGGCTGTACAAACTATGTGAAGAAACAAAGGAAGTCATCCAAGCCTTTCCGCACGACAGTCACGCGAGGTGCTTGTTTCATAAACGATCTGCTATCAATTAATATCGATTGTTGTTTCTAATAAATAGTTGAATAAATGTTTTAAATTAGCCGATATGAATTATTACGCTGTCCGTGTTAAATTTAGTAGTATAGTATTTACATGCAAAAGATGTTTACGTACATTAGTTCAGAAATTAAAATTTGTGACATGAATTTTATTCAAACGCCAAAAATTTAAACATTCTTACATTGTTAGCGTATCGTACGTCGTATGAATAGCTGAAGGATTGCGTTGATTTCTGGGATAATTACATATTTATTGTATTTTCCGAAGAACTATGCAAGTCAGGTGTGTGATTATTAAGTTTGGCTAAATAACTTAGCAGCAGCGAGGGCCAGCGCAAGCTTTGTTGTACGTAGTTGTTGTTGGTACATCGTATGTTATAAACAATACGGTCTCGCATGGAGGATGTTGACTCTGGGGTGACTCGCAAACTCCCGTGAAACATCGACTTCGCCGCGAAGCCTCCAACACGCACAATAGCGGCTATGTTTGTTTCCGTCGTGTAGTACGAGTACCTGCACGTTGCGGTGGCATTTTACTCCAGCCCCTTATGGGAAATCAGCATCCTTGCGATTGATTGACCTTGTCTGTCTTGATTACTAGATTAGTACCTAGAAGAGCGACGAGTCTTATTTGTTTATTATTATTTTTTATGTCGAAATTTTGTTAAAAGTAATATGATTGTTGTTTTTGTTAAAAATAATATGTAGGTAAGCACACTTAGCATTTAAGGCCTTCGTGAAAGATTTTTGGTGTCTGCGTATTTATGATATTTATTGCGTCATATCTTAAATAACTTTATCTCCACCAAATCACAGATCTCGGGAAAGGATTTGCGTTCTACGACCCTCTGAGGTCGGAAGGATTTCCAATGTCACCATTGGCACATTCGGGCTTAGCGTAAATACCCAGATTAATGAGATGAGCTTTTTGGAAGTGAGGTCATGACTCCGAACATTCAGGATAATATAAACATTCAGGATTCGAAATTTTTATGAATAAATTTGTCTATGGATTGTACCTATACCTTTAATATAGTTGTTTCATGTTACATTTGATGACCCGCGTGGCACAGCGATCACCATGCCGGTTGGCCACACAGAGGATTCGGGTTCGATTTCCGGCTAGGCAGACATCTAAATAATTGACTTAGATGTCTGTTCTGGGTCTGGGTATTTGTGCACTTGTCTTTGTATGTCCATGGTACCCACGACACAGGAAAACCAAATGTGAGGCTGTGTATGTGAAAGCTTTGTTATTATTATTTGTACGCTATTCTTTCTCCTCTTTTTACAGAAGGTAGATTACAATTGCACGCGCAAGCCTTAGCCAAGCGCCTAACTAAGTGTTATTCTATTTTAAGCGTGGCCGAGGAGATTGAAGATGCTGTTAGAAATTAGATATAGATAGAGTTGCTTTCTGTATCATATGGAATGCATAAAGAGACATGTTTAATGTGTTCACATGATAATATTGTTGAGATTATTTATATCGTATGTAAATTCCAATAATTTTTTCATTATATTTCTAGATTTACTAAGTTTTTCCGATGTTGTTCTCTGTATATTATATGAATTAGGAAGTGGACGGACGAATGAAGGACATCTCTAAGGTATGTAATTTTATTGATGGTAAATGGTCTTACCAGTTATTATGGTTTTATCCCGATAAATTTTATGTATGTGGCCTTCTAGTACAGAATCCGGTTTATATTTATATTATATGGTGTTATACTTGGTGTAAGATGTTATCTGTAGGCTAACTTGGTGAATTATTGCTGCAATTTGATCGTGACGTTGTTTGTAGTCGGTTTGGCCAAGGGACCTTATAATCTCCTGTTATATGCTGTATCGTCGCCGATGCCGCATTCCAGTGTCCGCATAAATTGTTGGTCTGTGTTGAATCCTTCATGACATGTTTCTTGATATTACGTGTAACTATTTTTTCATCTTGAATAACAATCATGAAAAGATTCCTCCCTTGAGCCACTAGTTTGATTTTTTCTTGACGTGTTGTTGGCACATGTGCGCTCTGTATTGCAACCGTAGCTCTAAAGCAACCCATGGTTCCACTAATAGGTTAGGTACACGTCTCCGTCTGGAATGAGAAGAGTTTGAGGCCAATTGTGGCACTCGCCCATGAGCGTGAAGTACGGCTTGTTAAAATTTCTATTACTATCTTGTCGACTCGTGGATTTCCTTATTATGTTTTCTTTTACTCTTTAAGCAATAATACAACTTTCAACTAAGAACACTATTGACTGTTATTAACAAGGTTACCGTAAAACTGGTGACCCTCCCACGTATATTTGCTATTTTACGCTTTCCGAATTTCCTTGCAATATAGGTTTCCTTGTTAACTTTTCTATTGTGAAAAGGTAAACAAACAGTAAACAGTTTGTTAATAGAATTAGGGGACGAAACTTTACAAAAGGTCACGTGAAAATGGAACACGTTTCCATTTTGCTTGACGAATTAACCGTTTTGCGACCGAAACATTGAAATGTTGTTGGTGACGCAAATTTAAGTACAGATTGGATTTTTTTTTAAGTGCTACTACTACTAGTACTACTCTGGGTTACTCTCTGCCACACGATGGAACCGGTAACCGCACGGTGAATCCATGGAATGCTAAGAAGTTCGTCTCATACTATTTTATTTTACGAATATTGTATGTGTAGATACTCCCTGACCTTCCTGTGTAACAAATAAGTAGATTCTGACATTTAAAGTTCATGTTGCTATTTGCAAAGCTTTATTTCCCTAAACTGTCAGGTAATCTAATAATGTTAACTAAATGCTAAAATAGATTGTTGCATTAAACGATTGCAAATGCGCAAAATATTTAGTGTTTGAAATTAAAAAAATCCCTAATGATCTCTTGAAATATTTAATAGAGATACTGACACGGACGCACTAATTCTGTTGTGGCTTCAGATCAGCTCCGCCTAATTAGCTCCCCGTTTACGTCGGCCGGGTGCAGCCGGTCAAAGGATTCGCCGCTCATTACGTGCAACGCCAGCCTACCGCGGCGTAGACTCGCGGTATTGTCGCTGAACGTTTTGAATAAATTCTGCAATTTTGAAAGTTGGCAAGCGGATTACAGTATTGTGCGTCCAAATTAAATTTATGCCTGAAGGAACAGCGAAGTCGGGGCAGTGTGCAGTCGTCGAGCAACAGACACAGGCGGGCAGTGCGATGCGATGTTCGCGGAAAGCACGATAAGATCGCGTGAGAGGCGGCACGCGGACGCGGGCACGCTCCGCCGCACCGCCCCATACCGATGAACTCCAGCGGATGATTCGTAACGCTGCGTTAATGGTCGCGCAACACGCCACACTTGACTATTCGCACCGCTATCTGTGCTTCAGCCTTATCGATGTAATCCAGTTACACAATCCTTCACGCCGTTTACTACAATATTACTTTAACAATCGATTTTTAGAAAATATTTTATTGTATAAGACTTTTTCGTTTCATCGGATAAGTTGATGTTGATTTCGAACGTTTATAATGTCACTTAAAATAAAAGTATACCAAAACATATCTAAATTTCGAATTTTACTGATTTTACTGTCTAGTTAGGAAATATGCATGTTACGTCATACATACAGCAAACAGAGTTTTGTGGCTATACAAACTGTTTTGTTTATCGATACCAGTGTAGGGTTTCTTCGATAAAACGGGGCCACATGGCAGTGTAACAGAATACTAAGTGGGCGTGAATCGGGAGGCAGATGGTCGTCGACGTCGGTCGCAGTTCAGGCCGCCGTGGCTCTGATTAAACTTAATTAACTGAAGCCATTTACACAGCGCGGGGACGGCGCGGACGCTCGCGCCGTGCGTGTCGTATATTCGCTCCGTCGCCGCCGCACCCCTACTTAACTCAAAAGTACATGTGTCACTATCCCTATGCTGTCTGCAATGCATTGTAATATAACATAATTTGTCATATTATGCGCTTTAAGTGCTTAAATATCTATACACCTACATTATTATTATTATGCGGCAAGCTTTAAAAAATATGTAGTAGATATTATTTATTCAATATACTCTTTTCAATATTATATATTATAATAATGTTGGTCAGGCTATCAAAG
>DWKN01000024.1:0-12687 GCA_018249455.1 Bungalotis erythus | reverse complement strand
CTAGGACATAGTATTACAACATTAATTTCTTTTCACAGTGTATGTATTATGTATAGATATATTATTGTTATTAATAGGCGCATTTAATGACTACAAGTGATAACT
Source organism: Bungalotis erythus (assembly GCA_018249455.1). NCBI lineage: Eukaryota > Metazoa > Arthropoda > Insecta > Lepidoptera > Hesperiidae > Bungalotis > Bungalotis erythus. The sequence goes on along the minus strand of DWKN01000024.1, from coordinate 12,582 downwards.
ACAAAATATTTTAAAACAAAGTATTGCTATAAAACGAAGAGCAGGCACTTACGTTGTGGACTTGACTGAGCGTCGTGCCGGTGTCGCCGCCGAACTTCTTGGTCGTGGTGATGGCAGCGAGGCCGTGGAGCCTCGAAGGGCGATCTCCTTGACTTTGTAGCAGTTTCTCCAAGTCCTCGGGCTCCGTGGAGTAGGCGGTGACGGACACGGTGCCTTCCGGCTCGCTGCCGTTACGCGAGTGGAACTCTTGTCGAATCACTGTACCTTTCACTGTTAGGTGGAAAACGCAAAAAAATGTAAGCCAACCGTTTACATAAATTGCTTTTGTTAACTATTCGAGGAGTTGCTCAACTGACTGCACCCGTGTTTTACGTGGATTACAATACTTATTCATTTGGGACTGAATGTAAGATTTTAAAGTTGTGTGTCAACACGCTTCGAGAAACCACGTCAGCCTGCTGGCATGTATACACAAAATTAACAAAGTAGGTATTTGTTCAGTTGCTTAATATGATAATATTTAAATTCTTTTGCTCGTGTAAAATATTGTGTTTAAGTTTTTCTATATTTTAATGTCGTTCTTTAGTTAAGTGCCATTGACTAGTACATAGGATGGGAGATTAGAACGTTAAGACATTCGAAAAAATATTGCAGTCATTAATTTCTGAAGTTTTCATAATACGAGAAAAGTGGCATGCAACAATACATCAGCTATGCAAATATGTACCTACCTAGTTGATAAATGTTATGTGATTCATTACGTAAATATTTACCTTGGTAATTCGTCGCTCCATTTCTGAGTGCCTTGATACCAAACAGCGGTCTCCCGTCAGCATCCAGAGGTCCTGGACCGTAACTCGACGTAATTACATCGATTGGCTTCGAGATTACTTTAGAAGGACTGGGAGCCCTATATTTGGGTTTGTCAGCATCAATCTTTTTGGTACTGAAAGTACGCGTCTCAGATGTAATCTTTTTGAGATTTCTGTTCGTAACCCACGAAGGCTTTTCTTCCTGTTGCTGTTTTTGTGGTATTTTTTTCTCTATATCGTAAATAGTTTTCACCAGTACTTCTTTTTTACTCACAGTATCTGATTTCTGACGCTTAAACTCTGGTATCGCTTTTCTTTCTGGACTTTGAGGCTTACGTTCTGGGCTTTGGGGCTTACGTTCTGGGCTTTGAGGTTTACGTTCTGGGCTTTGAGGCTTTCGTTCTGGGCTTTGAGGCTTCCGTTCTGGACTTTTAGACTTCCGTTCTGGGCTTTGAGGCCTCCGTTCAGGGCTTTGAGGCATCCTTTCTGGGCTTAGAGACTTCCGCTCAAGACTTTGAGGCTTTCGCTCTGGACTGTGAGCCATTCGTTCTGGACTGCGTTTCTTTTCGGGCGAAGGCGACCGCTTGCCATTTAAGTGGATAATCTCTAAGGTATCTTTTGAGAAGGTCCGCTCGGATACACTTTTTGACACGGCCGTGGTTTGTCGCGACTCCCCGACGCGATGCTCATTAATTCGTCTATTTTTATCTTCTGTGATCTTTCTTGTTTTTGTATCGGAGAATTTTAATTTATCCGATTCATTCAAACCCACCTTTTTCATGTATGCTGAAGCATATTCGTTGAATCGATTCGCTTTTGGTTTAGATGTTGTTGTTGTTTTAGTAGGTGAAAGAGGCCTAGTTTTCTTTTCAGGACTTTGTTGGCGAACAGGGCTTTTTGGAATTGATCTTAACGTAGGCTTTTCAGGGCTATGAGGTCTTTGACGTTTATCGTTTAATGTTTTACTTGGTTCTTTTCCATGACCGTTTAACATTGGCTTTGTTGGCTCTTTCGGTTCCATTCTATCTGCTGAAGGCTTAGTAAGATGATCTGTAACTGTCAATTTTTGAGGAATCGATTTAGGATGCCTGTCTGGAGAGAAAGTCTTATGGGGTGAAGGTTTAGTGTGTCTCTCCGGAGATTTTGTAGGTGGACGATCCGGAGACCTGGCTTTGACGATCCTCGTAGTACTAAGCTTAGAAGTTCTTGAAAATGTAGAGGAATCAACTTGATCAGTTTCATATTTCTTCTTAGCAACTCGTATTTGAGCTCTTATACGTCGTCTTTGCTCGTAGCCCACGACCTTTTCCAACTGAAAAGTAGACCACAGTCAGTATGAACACAAATATAGCAAAATTATAAAGGCTAAAATAATAATCATGCAAAGTTTTTTACTGACCATTTGTTCCAGAAGGTCTAAATCGAAGATGTCTTCGATACAGGGCTGGTGGTGCTCTACGCTGCTGCGACGCCGTTCACTGCTCACAGTAGATCTTTCCACGCTTGTTCTTCTTAATTCTACACCAAATTTTCCACTGCCGCGTCTACTGCTAACTTCGGTTTCGGTCGTTTCTGTAGTCTTTGATTCTTCTTTTATTTGACTGGTTTTTGTTGGACGTAAATAACCAGGGACTTTTTCATGTGATTTATCGGGATCAGGTCGCACTTGCTTGGGAGATTCGGCTCGTTCTGTAGTAGGATAACGAGACAAAATAGTTTTAGTGGTTGTTGTCGTTTCAGTTACTTGACGTAATGGTGATTTAGTCCTAGAAATTTCAGGGGAATCCGTTTTGAAATGCGCAGGACTACTGCGCATTTTTTCATCTTTATCACGTACAGTTTGTTGAATTAAATTAACTGTAGTGTGCGTAGAATGGTCTTTAGAAACAGCAACAGTAGGTCCATTTCCTATCTCATCTTGGTCAGTATCAAGATTCGATAAATTAACAGAACCCTCTTCCAAAGAAGGATGCGGGTCAATTGTAGGGTCGGTCTTAGACGATTTCTTAATAACTCCTATATCCGTTAATTTTGTTGTCTTTGTTTTGTTTGTAACATCTTTTGTTTTTTGAGTAGTAGACGCAATGTTTTCAAATAATGCTTTAGCCTTTTTAACAGCTTCACTACTACGCATTGTAGTAATTTTTACTGGTGGGTTTCGGTCGGTGAGCTTGATATTAGGGCTAGTATAATCCTTGGTTTTTGATTGTGATGCTGTAGTTTCTTTTATAACAGAGTCTTGATTTTTGTGCTCATCGTAATATTCAGAATATTTATCAGATTTTACATTGATATTACAGTCGGTGTTTTTGGTAATTACATTCTCATAATCAGTGTCATCGACAATTTTTTTCATAATTTTGTCATGTTCTTCTTTTATCCTTTTCTCTTTTTCTTCTACTTCGTGTGTTTCGCTCAAAAATTGCTCAGCTGTTTTGACAAATTTGTTAACTTTATCAGAGACACTCAATAGACAATCATCGCTTTTTAGAGAATCATCAATGTCACTGAGGTCAGGACGTTCAATTTTTTGCATGGGTTTTGGTTTAGGCACTTTCACATTTTCAGCTGTTTCAACAAATAAATGAGCTTTATCATTAACACTTAATTTTGTGTAATCATCTTGATAAGTTGTGTTCTTATCATACTCGTCTACAATATTTCGCGAAGGACTTCTATTATCTTTCGTGCCTCGTGGGCCCTTTGCAAATTTGCTTACCTTTTCTGAAACAGATAACAAACATTCGTCTGATTTTATGTCCTCAGAATCAAAATCAGAGTGGAATTTCTTCTCAACGTCCTTAAATCGAGTAGAATTATCTTTACTAGTTTTTGAATCTGTTTTATTACTGAGTTTTGGGACTCTGTCATTACCACTAAGTAGATAGTTATCAGTGTCTATATTCGTCCGTTTAACGAATAGTTCATCATCTTCACATATCTCAACAATATCGTCCACAATTGACTCAGATTCATGTATGGTATGGTAAGTACGTTTATTGTATTCATCATCTGGTTCATTTACTTCATCCGGGAATCTGGGAGTACCAACGTCTTCCAAGAACCCAACAGGCGTAGGGCAAATTCGATCTGGAGAATTTTCTCTAGAAGATTTTGCTTGTTGAACGTCAATAATAACATCATCGTCTTCCATAGAAGTGTTTAACGCTGTAGCAGACTTAGGTTTGCTTGTTGGAAATTTTATTTGAGATTCTTTTGGTTGAGATTTTGGCACTTTTGATGTAGTTGTAGTTTGTTTTACTACTCTCGTTGTAGACATATCGCTGACTTGTATTTCAGGCCTTGATTTTATTCTCTGTGATGAAATCTTCTTTGTTTTAAGTGTAATATCACTAGCTGTTCGAGTTACTTTAGTATCAGCCTCCTTTTTGGGGGTCATATTTTCTTTATTGATACCTTTTAAAGTTGATAATTGTTTTGTGTCAGATTCAACAGGTTTGGAAGAAGTATTAGTAAGAGATTTTGTTGTAGTTTTGTTGGTAGCAACTTTTGAGAAACTGTTTTGTTTTGTAGTATTGATCGTCTTCTTAGAATCCGTTGTAATTTTTTCTATCATTTTATCGGTTCTCGTGGGCGACGTAGAGCTAGGTGATGGTTTTCGAATATGCGATGGAATTGAATCTTTTGTTTTGGTACTACTCACTTTCGATATCTGTGGAGACTGAGGTCTATCAATAGATGAAGCAAGCTTTTTGGGCGATACGCTACGGTTTTTGGAAGGCGATTCTGGACTATCAGGTTTAGAACTAGTCGTCTTCTTGATCGGAGAAACATTTCTTGATGGTGGTTTACTAGAAACTTTGGACTCTTTTTGTTTCTCAACTTTGGTTTTATCAGTATGGATCATATCATCTTTATTTACAACGTTTTTTCTGGTTGTTTCTATAATGCTCTCATTTACATATTTTTGTGAAGACTGAGAAACACAATTGTCTATGTCCTGTAAATCAGATGACTTTTTATTTGTTTTTACTGGACTTTTTTCACGACTAGGCGATCTACTATTACGATCCGTGGAAAGATTTCTTAAAGATTTTTCGGCGTTGTCCAATACTTCTTGGTCTCTTTCTGATTTGATGAATTCCGTATTAAAATCGTTTAGTTTCTTAATTCTACCAGTTTCATTTACACTCTTAATGTCTTCTGTGGAAATTGTCACTTGCTCTGTTTCTTTAGGAATCTTACGATTCGGAGATATAGAAGAACGTAAGGTTATAAATTTGTCCTCAATTACATCTGTAACAGTATTCTCTTGCATACTGTCAGTAGTATGAGTTAAATTGTATTCCGTAGAAGTTACCGCAATGTTAGTTTTAGAGTCTGATGTGCTTTTGACTGGACTACTATTTCTTTGTGATTTAACAGGTGAAGATTCTTTTGGATATTGTTTTTCAAAATCAGTTTTGGTTCCAACGATAGTTGCCTTTGATGTGGATTCCACCAACTTTTCTTTTGGGCTGGTCTTTGACTTCACAGGACTTTTCTGTTTCTGTATTGAAGATCTGTCAGATAATTCTACTTGCGTATGTTGTGTTTTAACTTTATCAAATATTTGCTGATCCGGAGAATTTTCACTAGAGTAATCTTCGTTTACATTGAATGACTTATTTTGGGATGGGTTAGGCATAGAATATGGCCTTTTAGTGGAAGGCTGATCTTTTGATTTTCTTTCTGGGCTTTGACGAAAAGATTGTTTATTATCTGTTTTTATTATTGTTTGTTTTTTTGTTACTTCATTTTTATCAGTAACGATAGTTGACGATTCCTTGGTTTCAGCAATAGTATGTTTTAAATTTGATACTATCACATTTAGTTTACTTGGAGATGCTTCCCTTGACAGCGTATTTGGCGTTTTTGGTTTGTCTTCTTTTGGTAGACGTTCACGATTTACGGAAGATTTAACAACGTCTTCACGTTCTTGTTCCAAAAAATCTGTTACTGTGGTAGTAAAATTGGTCTTTGATTCTTTACGTTGCATTTCTTCATATGGTGCTGGACTACGGCAGGGCGACACACTAGTTGAGCTTGTATTAGATTTTGGATTCTTCTTAGACAGCAGCTTTTCCTCATTTGTTAATGTAGTTACTTCGGAGGTCGTTTCATCAGACATGCCAAGAATCTTTCGACACCGTTCTTCGTATGTTTCACGTCTTTCAAGTGGTGGTTTTGGTTTTGGCGATTTTGGTAATGTCTCTGTTTTATTCACAGGTTGCTTTTCAAGAAAATCTTTTGACTCAACCATAGGCGATACGGAAAAACTAGACGGTGGTTTCTCAGTAGGAGAAACTTGGTTGTTATCAACGGATGGTTTTTTTAAAGAACTTTTTCTAGGAAGACTATCTTTAATCGGTCTCTTCTCCGGTGAAGGAGATCTACAAGGTATTTTAGATGGAGACTTTGATCTACTTAACTTTTCAATTTCTGGATTTTTTTCGGCTTCCGTATCGTCGCCACTATTCTCGTTATTCAATTCTTGTTCATCTAATTTAGTTATCGATTCCTTTTCACGACGAGGAGAACTGAAATACACAAATCCACTAACTGATGTTGTTGGAGAACTTTGACCTGTTGAAGGTTCTGTTTCTACACCTTTAGGCTTCCTTGTTGGACTCGTAGATGGAGTCACAAGTTGCTTGGGACGTTGTTTGGTGGTGGTATTTTTATTATTCTCTTCAACATTTCGTTCCACATTAAGAAAATCTGTTGTTGGTTGATGTTTTACATCTTTAGTAGAAGTATCGTCTTGAGTAGTGATTTTTGTAGGCAACATATTTGAAACTGTTGGTTTCTTGGGAGATTTAGGTTCACTCGAATTAGTTGGCGTAATATTAGTAGTGTCATTACTTTCTTTGTTTAATCGCTGCGTTTTGTCATAAGTTGCATATTTATTCGGCGAAGACTCTCGGCTTGATGTATCTTTAGAAATATTTGTGACATTACTACCGTGATACTCTTTTGTCACATTATCTGTTAAAATATTTGATTTAGATGTTTTGGTAGTCTTACAATCAATGCTTTCCTTTTTGTCGTAAGTGTCATAACGTGTGTCTCTTAATTGACTTTTGTGAGGAGATGGTGAACGAGAATTATTTTTTAGTTGTGGGTGAGATTTGTCTGTTGTTTCTTGTGTAACAAAGTCAGCGGTATCTTTAGAAGGACTTTTTCTTGTCTCACTTTGACGTTGCGTCGGTTCAACATTTTTTACTGAATTCTTTCGGTTCGGAGATGTATGTTTTATAATTTTATTGCTCCCACTCAGGGTGTCTTTTCTAGATTTAGAATTATTATCAAATGTTGTCGTAGTGAGGTCTTCTTGTATAGGAGTTTTCTTGCCCGGAGAAGTTTCTCTAGAAGGGTATTTATTGGGACTACTTGACTTCACTGTGCGACTTACATTGGTAGGTGACTTATTTCGTGGAGAGCTAGGAACGTCCTCAATAGGAGAAGACGCCATCATAGAATGTTTATCAGGGCTTGGCGAATCTTTTCTTAAAGTCGTTTTAGATGATTCAGAACGAACGGAAGAAGTCACAACTTTTTCAGATGTATGTTTGGTAGTTGTAAATTTATTACTTTGATGTTTATCAGGACTAGGAGAATCTTTTCTTAATATTGACCGTGGCGAAGGAGAACGTGAATCATGGCGATTAAAATGCGGTGAGTCATCTTTCTTTGTTGGAGAAGATTCTCTTAAAGGACTTTGCTTATCACCTTTGGTTATGGTCTTTTTATGTCCTTCATTTATTAATGATGGCGGCTTTTGAAACTGACTAACAGGAACATCATTAGCTGGACTTTTCCTTGTTGGCGATATAGACGGTCGAGTTTGATGTTTATCAGGGCTTGGTGATTTATTTCGCAACGATGGGTTTACTACCGAAAACGGTAAGTTAGGATGGTCTGGTTCTCCCATGTATTCGTTTTCATTAGCGACTGGTGAATCAGGACTTGGAGACTGTTTAACTACTGATGGACATATTTTAGGAGAATTTGAATCTGGTTCGATATCAGTACTATCTATTAAACGTTTCAAATTTTTAGAAGTAATAGAAGTTTCATGCGACGTTTTCGATACCTGTTCATCAGTACGAGTGTACATTTTCGTTTCCTCGTCGACAAATTTGTAGTGATCTTCTTTAACCTTAGTGATATTTGGCTCAAGTGGACTTTCAAAAGTTGTATTTTTTGTTGGAGATTTGTTGTCTGATTTATCTCCTTTAATGGGAGAAATTGGATCGTTAAATGATTTCGGTTTGCTAGCAGCAGTAGGTCTCATATATCCTGGGGTTCTGTCTAGATTATTATCTGAACTAATTGGAGACGTCTTTTCTGGTAGATGCTGGTCTTCAATTCCCTTTTTGTCTTTAGGTTTAGCAGATTTTGTAGGAGAAGGATCCCGTGGCAATTTCGGAACATTATCATAGCTAATACTCTCTGGATAATCATGTCCTGCCTTTCTGTCTGGACTCTTGTTAGGTCTTGCTGGAGATACACTGCTATGGAAAACCCCAGGAGACTCTTTTTCTGGACTTGAACGGTCTGGAGAACGACGAATATCATGGTCGCTAGGACCAGATTTTTCAGTACCAATATGTCTGTCAGGACTTGGACTGAATCGGGTAGGTGTTAATCTATTCACTTGGCTATCCTGTGTTTTTATGGGAGATTTCGTATTATCAAATCGCTGAGGTTTTCTATCAGGACTACTCCGAGATTTTTCAGATGGACTGTGTGGCCTTTTCTCTGGGCTAGTACTTTGTCTAGTACGATAACCATCGTCATGTTTTCTACCAGGGCTGTACGAAGGTCTTGTTGGAGATCTTGGATGCGGAGGTCTTCGTTCTGGGCTGGTATATCTATTAGTTTTGATTTCAGTTACTGAGTGAGTTGAATGAGTGCTGGAATATCTATCTGATATTGTGCGAGTTGGAGAATATCTGTCAACTTTATTAGGACTTACACCGCGACTATCAGGTTTCCTGAAAGTTTTATCAGGACTAACACTGCTCCTTAAAGAAGAATTACTAGACCTGAATGTTTTGCTTCCCGGTGATGAAGCTCTAGTTGACGGTCTTGTTGGAGTATCAGACCGGAGGCTACTTGCCCAAGCCTGATGTGACGGGCTCCAGTCGTTACTAATTTTTTTCTGTGTAAAGTCAGCTTGGTATGTTGTCTGGTATTGATCAGAGCTGATTTTTCGCTCGACAATTTCTTCATGTTTACTCTCGCGCGTCACGTTATGAATCCGGTCTTCATTTTCCTTAAAAATCTGGGTCTCTTTAACATCACGATGTATGTTTTGATTTTCATGCGATGAAACGACTTCGTGATGATTTACATCATTGATATAATTTTCAGATTTTTTATTATTAGTACGATATTGCATTGTCTGTGTATAGTCATCATTTTTGTTTGTCACATCGTCGACATAACGATTCTTTTTAAAATCGAAATCATCCATCACCCTTTGTGTTTCCACGATGTTGTTAGTATTATTATCAGTCGTCTCTCGTGTAGATTTTACCGACGATTCGTTGATGTGCGAGTGCTTTTGTGTTGAAGTGTATGATGAAGTTTTACTTTCGCTTTTACTTTGTTTCGAATGCTGTTCAGATCGGCTACTTTGCACTACGGGTGCACGGAACTCACGCCGAGTGCTAGTGACTTTTGTGCCATCAGGCAATCGTCTTGTTTCCACCACCACTTTAGTATTATCATCAGGATATTCAACCTTTCTAGAGACCACTTCGCCGTGTTCATAATCATTTCTCAAATTTTGTTCATAATCATTAGTTTGTGTAATCCGTCTTGTAGTCACTTCTTCGTTACGGTTAGTATCATGAGACGTTTGGCGAGATAAATCATAATCATTATTGGTTACGTATGGCACTGTTTCGTTGGTCGAGGAAATTTTTTGGAACTTTGAAGTAGATGTCGACGAGCTGGTTGTCGACGAAAACTGAGTTCCATCGTCCGTCTTGCGCACCACCTGCTCGTGAGCGGCCGTGTTTGAAGTACTTTCATTTCGTTTGAGACTAGTGTTACCATCGTCATATTCAGTAAACGCTTTTTTATGTTGGTCGATGGCGGCAAATTGTCCCCTTCCACCTTCTACGTCATATCTACCCTCAATGTTAGCTTGAACGGACTTTATGTGGGTGTGACCGTCGTCAGTCGTCCTGTTTTCGGATTCGACGTTCCACCCGGCGTTCGATAGCTCCTTCAGATCTGTAAAGGATTGACACTCGTCAACTGGGGCTTATGATTGCTCGGGCTGTTGTTACTTGGTTAATAGGCGTTAGTTCGGTTAGGTTAAAGTCGGTGTAGACGTGCAGTAAGCACCTTGGCCGCGGTACGAGAACTCCTTAGGCGGGGAACCCGCGTCGCGCACTTCCTTACTCTTCATCGACTGGAAGCTCTGGTCGGCGAAGGACTTCACATGTCCCTGCGTTGATGTGAACTCACAACCTGTCAAAATTTGTACAACTACTCTAACAGTTTCTAGTCAACACAATATTATAATATGTATGTTTGCTGAAATAAAATAGGTAAGTAACTACCAAGTCAATCGATAGTAAAATAATACATTTCATGTCGAAGAACACTTTATCGAGGAGTTAGACACGATACAGCAAAGGAAATATGAAGCCACTGAATTTCAAAAACCGATTACAACGATTATTTTAAAATATTTCTGCTTTACCGAAAATGCTTTAATTTTATGTTATTTCATTTATATTATCATGTTTTTGTGTAATATTTTTAAAATAGCCGTTTAATTTCAAGGTTTCTACAATATGCTAACAGACACCGAATTTGTACGAAGTGAAAAGTTCTATTATTGTGTGTTGCGCATTTTGTGTGTAAATGATAATATTACAAACATTACAATATTACAAATGTAAACGAAACGCCCCTGAAACCTTTGCTTAGCTATCATACAAGATTGCATAAACAGTAACTATGTTATTTATCATGTATTTCCATTGTATTACTATGGTTTCGGTTTTGTGTTTGCGTGCAAGACTAATAATACTTTTAATGTTCAACACTTGTGTATTGTGTTCGATTGTGCAGAAGGACACTGGGAACAGAAAAGAAGAAGTAATGTGATGGTGGGGGGTGCTTCGGACCCCGTCGTACCTTTGGCCTCTGCACCGGGCTCCGGCGAGTAGAGGTTGCGCAGGCGCTCCTCCCGCAGCCGGTACATGTGCGCGCGGATCTCTTTCTTACGGGAAAAGTCCTCCGTCTGTTGCCACTGAAAATATCAGTTCAATCATTATCAAGTGTACTTAAACCATACACGTCTTTAATAGTTTTTAAAGGACTTTATTCTAACTCACATTATACAAAACTCGTGAAAGCATAAAATTTAATTATTTGTTTATAAATCGATATTTGTAACGATCAAATAAGCAGTTTAGATTAAGAATTTTAAAATTTTATATCTTACCATACGGCGCAACACGTCTTCGTCCCTTATCAGGGATACGTCTCCTTCAGACATACTGAAATCACACACAAACGCACATATTATTATTTATGTACATTATTAAGAATGTATCAAAATTATAAAAGTCTAGTGTTTGATTCTAAATAGAGAAAAAATAACACTTTATATTTGATAACAATAAAATAAAAGTTTTTACTAAAGTACGTATTTAAATAATATAGAAATATTTAAGAATTGAATTCGTTTATCATACCTATCGTTTATAATTCGTACATCAGACAGCGCCGAGGACTCCTAACTCATTAAGTCAATAAATAATAGGCAAGTGGCAAAATGTTACAGATAAAGGTTATTAATCTATGTATGTATCATTAGGAATATTTTTTGTTTTGTAACGTAATTTATTTTTGAAATATTCATAATTAACTATTGAGATAATATGACCAAAAAAGTAAATTAATTGATTTTTATTGGCCCACTGTTGGGCAAAGATCTCCTCTTAGAATGAGAAGGTGATATTTTATTATTCAAATTATTTGACTTCAAGAAACATTAATCCGTTGCAAGCTGGGTATTCGCCTCATATTGGCTCCAACAACTGCAAGGGACAGGCTTTTGGTCAAATGTATACATCGACCAATCATTGTTGATCTATGATCAAGTCTATGGTTGAATGGTGGGACCATTACCATAAATAATCGAAAAATACAGCTTTTATGCCTATTATAAGCTTTTCGCCTCGTATGTTTTATAACAATTTTCATAGAAGATGTAATTAAAATGTTGTTCGATTTATCGTAGGCCTGATTTTATTATCGAACCCCACAATCTTGTTTACTTCGCCTAGGTTAGAGTGTGGCAATTATCTCTACGAAGACCGAAGTAACCGCCAGTTATAGCAGAAATTCATGTTCTTTTGAAATGTCTGGTAAGAAGATCAACATTTACATTGAACATTATTTGTAAAGTGCCCGTCTGTATCGTTAACGTGAAGCGCTAAATTAATATGTATTGGCGATGACAAGTCATCCAGTTGATGTAATTGCAACTCGCCACAATTATACATCAAGGACCACCAATTACCATGATTCGACCACCGCATTGGCACAACTGAGCAAATTTTATTTCACACAATATGATAATAGTGGCAAGTAAAATATGAATTTTAAAATGTTGTGAAGTTATCATTTTCACCCTGTAGTGTAAGTCCGGGGCCGCTGGGTCACACATACACGCACGCACACACGCACGCACGCACGCACGCACGCAATCACGCACGCACGCACGCCCGCCCGC
>DWKN01000023.1:0-12774 GCA_018249455.1 Bungalotis erythus | reverse complement strand
TAAATTTTTTAAGACCTGAGTTTTATTATGGACGTGTTTTTCAGTTTCTTCTAGATTTTTCAAATTAAGAACCGGACGATGCGAACGTTGATAATTACGAGGCTCAGAATTATAAGAAGAGGTACGATAGTTTTTCCTAGACGATGTAATTAAATTACATAATTGATATTTCGCACAAGAAACAATTGAAGGCAAAGTTTAATTGTACGGAGATCTGATAATACCGACCAACGAAACTTCTATGCTGTCAACTCATTTAAAAACGTTGCCGCCTTGTTTAATTTCGCCTACATTCAGAGTCATTAATTAAAATTTGAATAGTGTTGAGACAAAAACTTTTAGATGGGGTCTGTCTTGTGAGGGTCCATCAATCCGCGACAAGAGATGTATTGTTCGCTTTTGCATCCATTATGCTTCCTAATGACTAGGTGCCTTGTTTACCTACTTTCCCTGCGCGTGCATCACGCAATACGCACAACCGACAGCCGCACAAGAAGTGATTACCTGCAATGGAACAATGGTGTGTAGATTTGCGAGCGTGATTCGTAGGGTCGCACGCGTTATACTTTCAATTTTGAAAGATATGTCACTTACTCGTAGTTGCATCACAATTACCTATTATCATATCACCTCTTAAGTACATCGCACTGTTTACTGGAACATTTATTATATGTCACAGTTGTTGAGTATACCCAGAAACTGTGACAATATATTGTCTATTTAAGTACAGATGATATATCAATATTTATCATTACTATCTATGGTGAAAATCTCACAAAAATTTGTTTGGCCGTTGTAGATAGCGCTTTTAGACAGTTGTTCTCAAATCCATTGAGATCTTCAGATTTCTTGATTGTTCATTGTCTACGTCTATTATAAAGCATTTGAATATACCTAATGTAAGTGTAAATTATTGGTTTATTGCATCGCATTTATTTAATAAGTTTACAATGTTCAGATTTGACTGCACTATACGTAGGCGTGGAAATTTAATTAATATCTGCCATTTACTTCAAAAGCTCTTTCATTAAGCTTACATCAAATCATATTTATAGATTGTGTAGAGTTTGAAGTTTTGCATATTAAATGTTGTATGAAATTGGTTAATTCGCTGTTATTGTTAATAAGCGAAATATACACAAATCCATATAAGTTACGTGTGTGTATATAAAAATCAAGTGCTGTTTGTTTTAGCGCTTAATTTGAGAATGGCTAAAACGACTTCACTTTTCTATAGTTCATCATAGTTTAATTAAGATTTTGTAGAAATAAACACAAAATTTGCTCGAAAAAGAGGAAAACTCTGGAAAATCTCCAGGTGCTCTGTTCTATGGGATGTTTGTATAAACTGAAGATCATAGCTATGGTTCGCTTGATGAATATAAATAATTTGGTTTGATTATGACAACTTACATACATAATGTAAATTTACGGGAAACAAAGTGAGGAAAAACCTAGTGATGTACGAACCAATATCTATTAATTAAAGGTATGCTTTCTTGCGAAGGGTTGTATAATTTCTGTTTTAAAGTTTCTTACAGTCAGAGAAGTCAGCCCAACGCTGTATTGGGAAGCGCCAGGGAAAAGATTCAAGTAATTTAGAAATAATATTTATTTTAGGTAATAAGAAGTTTAACCGCAATTTAACGGCATTAATGTTTATATCCTATTTATATTATCATTTCTGTATAATCTCGGACCTCATTTCAGACTCCGGTGCTATACTTCGTAGGGCACATAGACTATAGTGACTACTGAACATCAGAGGAAAGTCCGAATACTATTTCTCTCACGTGAAAAAACTATTCGTATTAAAAAGTATCATTATAAAAGCTATTACCTACTGTCTGTAGCCGGTTAGAGAGACCGCGCCTACGTGACCGATACAGATTTTCGGGAGCGTATTTGGCCCGCGACAAAAAACAAACTCATTTAAAATTTGGATTACGGCTATCCAAGCATGACTAAAGGCCTTACACTGTTTACACAGTCCCACCGTTTATTTACGCACGATCTGTGAAATCTTTGACGACAATATTCTTGGCATCCATTTCAAATAGATTTATATTTTGGACATCTTAGTATTTAAAATATTCATGATTGTAAATTCTTCACAATTTCATACTTATCGTAGATATTTTAAAGTAACTCATTGTGTTTGACGGTATCATCATCAAAGATTTTTCGGACTCCAGCAGGGTGTAGTATTATATGAAAGGTTTCACAACGTTGCCTTCAAAATATACACAACTAAAATCGGTTAAGGAATCATAAGGACTAGCAGCCACAGGCCAGTTAGCATTAAACTGGCTGCATATATGTGTGTTACTTTAGTTATATGAAAAGAAAAAAAAACGTATAGGTAATTTTAGCACAGATTTGGAAACTCTAATACAATCATCATCCGGGTCGTTCGCTACTAAAAGATTTCAATTAAAATTCTGCGGGCACGCAATGCGTTCGCTTTTAGTTGTCGGCGATTACTCAGAGTGATTTAACGAAGCGATCGGCTGTAATAACTTACAATACCAATCACTTTAGTTCAACTGCTATAATTTCCAATTAGCTAGCCGACGTTAGATTTGTAGAGAGTTTAACGTGGACAATGGCGCGATCAGACAACGAAGAAAGTAATTTATTAGCGTGTAAACAACGTTGTAGGTTAAATACAGACTCTTTAAAATCTTCAGAATGTCTCCGACCGCACTTATTTGCATAAAGCCAATATATTTTCCTCTTTATGGGAAAGGCATATATCCTGCAATTCATATATCTTGCCCGGTCTCATTTCGTCTGACTTTGATGGTCTTGCACGGCTTGTAATACCTGATCAATATTTTAAGGATCATTCTTTGTCATTATTACCAGACGTGTCTCGGATGTTTCCATAAAATCATGTTAACTTTCTCATTGCAATGTTGACTAAACTAAGTAAGTAAGCTAGTGAGAACAAATTAACGAAACTGTGAAAAGTGCTGTCAATTAACATCCTAAAAAGAATTAAGGACGCAGTAAAGTAAAACATTGTAAGTGACGAAGGGTCTAACGAATATATGACGTGAAATTTAGTAGTACTTAACGTAGCGGCCGTTAAATTGAAGCACCAGAGTGCGTCGCAACCGTTTAATATTCCTAATTATGGTTTGTTGCCCCTAATACTTTGATTGACTAAATTAATCTCAAGTTTTTAGAATATATTACATCTTCCAGTCATCGTATTCGATATCACGAAAAATATTGGAGCATTCATTGAATTTGTATAATCATTTTTGTTTTAGGCATCAGTTATTTTATTCTATCCTATAATTATATAATAACAATGAATTTGTAATTCAGACAATTTTTGTTTTACCTTTGCGGCAATTGTAAAGCTGTTCGCTGACCCCTCATAAACATGGTAACATATTGTTCGGGGATCGGACTGCTCTTTCAACCTGTTATTACTGGTAATGCCTTTACATACGCTGAGCGGCATGACACGCCCAGCCTTGATCGATGGACAGGGTCAACGGCTCTACGCGATACCCTAAATGCTTTTGGATAATTATTTGTTGAAACTTCAAAATTTTTCTTCTCCATCACAACATTACTTATTATGCATGTTCTTTTTGTTTCTGTTCAATATCAACAATAGTTTCAAGCTTTACGCTCATCACCGTTAAGTTTTAAATTTAATTCAAAATCATGAATTGTTATACAGCATTTTACATCTTTTGTTCAAAAATACTTTCTGATGACAACAGGATATGAACGATGTCACGACTTCCCCCAAGAAGGTGCCATCGTGTCATCAGTGCACTTAGATTTTTTATATGTAGTGCTATGGTGCTCTAGAATTAAGTTCACAGTTAATGCAACAAAGCGGATGTCATTGGAACAGAGGCTCTTACACAAACAAAATTGCACCGAGTTCCGAAAACCGATAGAATCGGATTTACTTCACCAAATAGTTTGATAAATCAAATCGTCAAGTAACGACCGAATTTGAATTTTACAGTTACGTAGCAGAGTGCTTTTTCGTCTGATGCAGGACGTTCCATTCAAAATCGATTTATTCAAAGCAAACTATTACTAAGTAAACACTCGGTGATGAAGTCTCAAATCGATTCCTACGAATGTTTATTTAAAAAAATAATCTTCATGGTTTTTAGTCAAGTTCATCTAAGTCCATTGATCTGATCTTCTCGACTCTGACGTAGAGTTTGGTCAAGAGCAAGATAATATTGTGATTTGAATTTATACATTATTATTGCTTGCTTTATAAACAGAAGTATACGTGTCTGTATTTATGTAAGTTATGTGTTCAATCACGAGCACAATTGATTAGTTAGTGATATTGTACTTGATACTAGATTCGCAATTATCATTCTGTTAGCGCTTAAGTGCAATAATCATGCCGTTATTTAAACTGTACACAGTCATGTCTCTGTAGAGTATGTGATATTCTTTGCGTTAAAGAATATCTTAATCCAATCGGTGTTTTTAACGTTCCATTGACCGTTAGTGGGTTAGTTTAATCAATGTACGGCGACTGCTACCTTAAAAGCTCTATTACTTATTTACGATTTATTTACAGTTCACCGGACTGATATATTTATTTGGTTAATAAAACGAACCCTCTAAACGGGACGTTAACTTAATACGTAATTTATTGTTTTGGACGTCTTGTACTTTCTATTTATTAGATTCATGAACTATCTTGATTTTTTTATTATCAATTGTTGCTACATTTGTGTAACATAGTACCTTGATTTATATGTATGTTCTTCTCGTTGTTGTTCTTCGTGTTTTATTATTCTAAATATGTCGTAAGACACTGCTAATTGAACTTAATATATTCGATCTTATAAGATAATCAGGTTGTACTTAGTCTTATTTCCACACAAGTAATAAACAGCTTTATTACTGAAAACAGATTAATCGCTCAATTTGCATGCGATTTTGCCAACATTCGGATAATGCTGTACGCAATTTTTTATTCTGTTTATAGGTCGATTGCTTTACCAAAAAAATATTTTTATTTGTATTTATATGAAACTTTCTTTTACGTGTATAATAAATACATCATCATCATCAACCCTTTGCTGTCCCACTGCTGGGCACAGGTTTCCTCTCAGAATGACAAGGTTTAGGCCGTAGTCCACCACGCTGGCCAAGTGCGAGTTAGTGGGCTTCACACACCTTTGAGAACTTTACGAAGAACTCTCAGATGTGCAGGTTTCCTCGCGATGTTCTCCTTCACCGTTGAAGCAAGTGATAACTAATTTCTAATACGCACATGATTTCGGAAAATCGGAGGTGCGTGCTACAATAAGGTGCGTGCGTGTGATACTTGCTCGTTTATAATTTATACAAATGTCAATAGATCCATTTTTGATTTAATTTAAGTTCTGGTACCTTATACTTATTTTAATAATAAACAAACAAATGTCACATGTCATCATCTAAAATTCATTTGCATTTTTACATATCTAATATTCATTCTATCTGTGATTGTTACGAACACATTTGAGAGTTATGAGACGTAACTTAAGATAACAATCATTTACCCGTCAAAGCGTCGATCTAACGGATTTTTGTATTAGTTTAGCATAGAAATGAGACGGCTGAACCTTATTTACAACTACTTTTTAATGTATCGGAATTCTTATTTCCGGGATCAAAATTCTTGGGGAACAATAAACAACTCTAAAACACTTCGCCGGACCATTCCATTTTAAAAAAGCTTTTGAATAAATCTTGCGGGCATGACTAATAAAAGATTTGATTATCATGGTGCTTACAATGAATTTAAATCTATAAAAGATTTTACATTGAGTATATTGAAAATGGATGTAAATGTAGCCTTTCGATTTCCAGTATACCTGTTGATAGTAAACCAAAAGGACATCAATTCGGATATGGATATTGTTATTGGTATATACAAAAATATCGCAGCAATAAAGTGGGCATATGCCGGGAGCTTTTTGTTTGCCGCTTTTATTAATGTTGATCCATTAACAGATTTTATTGCTAACAAAACTCGTTCGACTCACAAATTGGTCCCCCGGCGGATAAATGAAGCGATGGATTTTATTGAAGTGCCTCAGGGTTTCGGATTTTACGATTTGATCATTTCATAACTCTTAATTTGTGTGGATACCGACTAATTAAGCTCGTATTAGACTAATTGTGTCATGGTGGGGCTGATTTTGAGGTTGTTTCTAAATATAAACATGAAGTACGGTCGTAAACGGTACATCTAATATTGTTCCGCATATTAATGTTTTGATGATTAGTTTTATTGAACTTTCATTATGTTACATCTGCTTTTAATATGCACCGACTGCCTCTGCGCGTAGAAGTATATTGCATTCATTATATCTATGTTTTTTTTATATTTAAAGATAATCAAAATACTATTGTGTTACCTAACACATACGATACATTCGTTTACTACTGTATATAAATTTTAAAATAAACATTTCACTCTTGGTTTCACTAAATCATAATCGTTATATGTACATTAAACTGAACGTAATGAACAACTTTTTCATTAAATACTTTGCTTTAAATAAATCGCTAGATGTTGCCATACTTTGAAAATTAACTAATTGGGAATTTCGGGGGAGTAAATTGTAATTACTGAACACGGGACCAATTGTAAAATCCGGGACCTTTCCGGTTTTCCCGGCCATTTGGCAACTCTAATCTTAAACTGTAAATCTGCTGACGCTCTACGTCATGACAAAGTTGTATTATAGAAATGTTGTAACAATGTGGAGTAAAAAAAGTAAAAATATAACTATGTGTATAATTAAATCTTGTACAATTGACTATTGTTAGAAAAGAGAATGTATAACAATTATTTTACGCGATGTAAGATTACAGAATGAAATGATCATTATTCATTAAAATGGTAATTTTTACATTGCTTGCATGAATTATCTTAAACTTCTTCTGCGCTAAGGTAAGCATGATTGTCTACCAAAAAGTAACAACACATGACAGCATCACTACAATTACAATTCTCAATACATTTGCAAGTTTGCAGGTTTGTAGCAATCCTTAGAGTGAAATACTTGACGCTAGCTCACTGCCGTCAGAGTCAGCGTATTTGCCTAATTGATCAAATATATGTAGTTCAATTCGATCGCGCGGAACATTGTAGATCATAAGCCTTGTGGCCAAAGTTGAAAGTTGTTTGCGATAAGCTGGCGTTGGAGTCGTTACGTTGTCATCGTCCTAATTTTGCAGTGTCCTCGTTTTTGAGGTCAGCCTCTATCGGGGCAACGAACTCGTGCCCTTATCGCGGGGAGAGCGGAGAGGGGGAGGACACGACAACTAAGCGTTTCTCAGTATGAACTTTTAGTTAGCCTACTCTACGACAGATGGCGGTAATTTTTACCAGTGAAAGTAGTTATAGTAAACATTCAAAAATATCTAGTTAATTTATTTTTTGCTTAAATCTCTAAAATAAATTTTAATTTTTCGAAATTTAAATCTGAGTTATCTAAGCTTATTCTAAAGGTAATTGGACAAGCGTGATACACAAAACACAAAATTTTCCTGTTGTGTCCCTTTAAGTAGGATTAGTGGTAGGATATGGCTCATGCCATAGTATGACTGAGGCGAATGGCTCCACACTAGCGCACGCACACAGTCAGCGCACCGTAGCTATGTGTCGGTAGGTACGGGCTTGGGTCGACGAACGGCAACCGGGGCAGCCTTGCTCTGTCCTCCGCGCCCTATTTCTGTCGCCACAGAGCGCTCGCTCCCCGCGCCCGCTGCTCCCCTCTCAACCCTCCACTTTGGAAATTACTTACTCCAGATATGACTTTCACAGATTAGACTAAATGTGTCTTTATTTAGGCCAATAGGTTTGTTGTTACTGCTTGTCGGCAATCTCCCGATTTGTCATTTACGACCGAGAATCACAATAATGTAGGGACATAAAAATGACAAAGACGCTCAAGGTAAATACACTCCTTGAAGTTAAAACGGGTTAAATCGACAGTTACAGAACAGATGACATGTCCCAAACCAATTTATTTTATTTAGATGCACATGCGGCTTAAAGCATACGTCATCGAAAATATGTTACGTATCCCTTCGACCTCGATTATATGTTATTTTTCTCGCTACCATAAAGAGTTTTAGATAAAACTATAAAACTGAAGTTTACTATTGAATACTTGGATATTAGTATTATGTATCGTTTCGATCGAAGGTCAGCAAACAACGGCGAGTCAATATCTTCAAGGTGCTAACGTAGCCGTAGGTATGAACGACTCAGTCTTAGTGCATTATTTTCAGGTCGTACTAAAGATTTTGCTGTTCAAATAACAAGTTTATTAAGGTGAATTAAAAAAGTAAAAGGCGCATTTTAGCCTTCGAGCTCCTTAACGCCTGTCACTTATGACACTAGTCATTTATTAGTTTGTATGGTGCATGCAGTTTTCCTTCCGATTGCAGTTTTCGCAACTTATTTTCGCATCCTTTGCAATAGGTACAAACTCAGATAGAGTGAGATACATTCCTAGACAGTAGTTGCATCAGCGGCATAGAAACAACGATACGTGACATTCAAGACCGGAAGACATCAATAAATATAAATGCATCTTATGAAAGGGCGAAGACGTCTAAATTGAATGGGAACTATAATAGGTGACAGAGCGTAGTGTAGAGTGAAGTAATAGGCACTTCAGTAGGGTACGATGCTACATACAAACTTGTCTAATATTCAGCAAGAACCTATTACGCACTCTTAGTCTAAATGTTGTCTAATGTGTAGTAACGTCTTCGTAACAGCCTTTATTAATAGACGTATTGTATAACATTCAATTGTAATCGGGTGTCGTCAATGCATGACACGTTCTAGTGGCAACTACACGTACAGGGGATGTGGCAGTGTGCGTGTGACGTGGCAGCGAACGGCTTGTGACGCTGGGTTGCGTCAACTTTTACTCGCACTTTCTCGCCGTGCGCTTGCGCAACCACCAGCGCAATACTGGCTCACTGGACGCGCCATGGTGACAGCATTTCCCTTCGAGCCGTGAATAAACTAAACCGCAATTGCGTCACCGATAACTCATAAATGTATGTTAATTGAGATAAATAGATATAACTTTCCATCGCAGCTAGCCGTAAGTACTAAAAGTTCTATTTCGAAACGATAAACGCAGTAAGAACGCAATGGAATATTCGATAAGGCGTTAAGCTCACTGCGAGGGAACACAAATCAGCCTTTGAACTATTCATAATGCAGTCAAGATCCGTGTCAACAAACAAAGAGCGCAGGCTATCGAGTAGGTCTCGACTAGGCTTATCACTGCAAGAATTTGTTCATCTCAAATACAATGAGATTAGCCAGCCGAGTAATAGTATCATTTCAATGAAAGCTGGTAGGCAACGGGACAGCGAGGGGGCAGCGAGCAGGTGGAGGGGGGTGCACGAGGTACGTGCCCTAGTTTCGCACGGGTGTATGAACTCTAACGAGGTAAGGCCACCGACCGCTGCGCTCTACGAGCGAAATCGTATCTTATTATATACGGTGTAGAATACAAATTTATTTGTAAACAGGACGACCAGCATATCGTTACTAAGTAAGTATTGATATGACACGGAGGAGTTGAGCGTGTGACGCTAGATCCAGCTGCGACACGACCTTCGCAATTATCGCCCTCGTGAGATCCAACCATACCGTCACTGCATGTTCGTACCTGAACCATGTAAAACACCATACATTTTATGATCTAAGTCACCAACTAGACTTATAATTCCATATCAAAAACTTTCTTACCACTGATTCAAATATCAAATCCAAATTGGAAACCACAATATTAATAATACAACAGCGCCCTATAAAAATTGAGGTGAAGAAAGGCAATGTTTAAAATTTTAATAAAAACATGAGTAGAAAATACACGAGTTTGCTTAATATTTCATGCGACACAATCTGGAAAGCAGTAGCTGGTATGACGTAAATAGGTCAAACTCTACCAAAAAGGGAATCCGAAGAAATCTTTGTTTCGTCGCTCTCTTCAGGTATACGATGATGGAAATAACTCACTGAAACTTGTTCGTATAAATTTGGAAATACTGTCAGAATTGCATTTCGAACTGGAATATTGTTGCAAGTAGGTACGTTCATAATTATAAAGAATAACTTTTTCGAATATTTATATAAGGAAAGTAGAACACGGAGCCCTTGTTTTATCAGTTCTATGATTCTATTTATTTTTCTATAACATGGCGACAAAGGCAGCTGGAGCGTCAAGCGACATGAATAATTCTATTGTATTTGTATATGGGTCACGTCGTAGTTATGCGTAAACGGATGTGGCACATAGAGATGGAACAATCTTCATAGCTGTACGACTCTTATCAAAATGAGAACATTGTTACATTTTTTGTTCTGTTTTTGTATTGTTTTTGACGAAGCAGTCTAAAACAATTTTGATATAAATCACACTATCAAATGCGTATAATATTTATTTACATGCGATGTTATCTTTTCAGAGTTCCGTACCCAACAGGGTACTAACGAACGACACTTCGCTGTCGGTCCGTCCGTCCGTCTGTCCGTCCATCTATCTGTCCCAGGGCGTTATTTCTTGAACCGTAAATGGTAGACACTTGAAATTTATTCAGACGTTGTATTACTCCAGCCGCTATATAAAGTAAAAAGAAATTAAATCTATGCGACAGCGCCTTATATATTATGTATTATATTAAAAATAAAAACAAAAGCCTGACAGCAAATAAATATTTTTTTTGGCAATTTCTTTAAAAATAGAGACATAAAAGTATTACGATATATATTTTTTTGAATTGTTCTATTTACTAGCTTTCATTTGATACCCGTGTTGCTATAGTAAAAATAAAATCCCTAGGAGCCATATTTAAAAATTATATAGCCTACGTCACTCGGTCAACTAGGATGAATCCAATGATACCTCATATGTTAAAATCTGTCAAGCCGTTTGGGCTGCAGAGCGTTCCAAAGAATAGGATACATACATACGTACACTGGAAAATCGTACTTTCCTTCTAGCGCAGTCGGGCAATAAAAGTATTGCTATGGACATTTATCAGAAGCTTTTACTTTTGATTGCTCGATCTTGATAAAATTATATATAAATAAATATTGCACGGTGGCACGGAACCCTTTGTGTGCAAGTCCGACCCGCACTTGGCCGATTCTATGGTTTATAAATTTTTATTTATAAAATATAATTGTGTAAAGCACTATATAGAGAGAGTGTAGCGTATAGTCAACATTTTCATACTATTTTAATTCGTTTCGAAAAGTACAACTATGTATTTTTATATATCTTGTCTCATGTCGAGAAGTCGCGTAACAGAAATCGATACTATAAAAAGAGTCTACATTATATTTATATGTATAAATATTTTACAAATCATTTTTCCTTATTTATGACATCAGGAAAAGAAATGTAGAAAAGTGTGAAGTAAAATGTGTGGATGTGTGTTAATGACTATAACCTCGGGTTTGTAGTGACACCAATGAAAGAATGAGAAAGGAGGGAAATTGGAACAGTAGCTCTGCTTATCAGAAAGCAAGCGGTGTCAAGTTGGGAACAAAGTCTGAGCGTGGCAAACGTTCCACTTGAATGTGGAATACATTTCAAATGACCTTTTTTCAACGACTTTAAGTCATAAGTCTAAGACAAAAGACCTAAATTCGTTCGCATCGGCTTAATATAGGGTATTGAGGATGCTAGAACTGAGTATAGCAATAGGGGTATAAGCTTCTTCGTCGGCTTACGAAGCGCTAAGACGTTATTAATATGTCAATCCAATTATATTATATCATAAGCGTTCGTTCAGACACTTTGGTAACCGGGAGGTTCCCGCGCGGGTTTTATTTACAACAAGCTTCTGCGACTGCGCGACTTTGTCTGCGTGGACTGAGTAGACTTAGGACTTTTTGCGTGATTTGGAAACAAACACACAAATAGACAAACCTATGGCAAATTTTATTTCTAACAGTAACTTATGTGGTACTCCAGGTCATCATCTATCTGTGTATTAAATTTCATCAAATTCCGTTCAGCCGTCTTAGCCCAAAGAAGAAACAAACATACACACAGAAACACACACACACACATACATACAAACTTTCGCTTTTATAATAGTAGTAAGATATGTTCAATCATACGGACGTAATCGCGCAAATACCGCCACTCAACCTAGAAAATCTTATCGCGTACGCCAGTTACGAGCAACAACTTTTGCACTAAAGGATTTAGCTGCACTATGAGCGCTGTGCTATTCTGACTATAGATGTAGAATGTCAAAACAATATCAAAGAAAAGGCGAGACCAAAAAATTCTTAGCAATGTGTCAGTTGATTGTTTAAGCGTCAGTAAATAGTGTTGATGAAACCCATACATACCCATGAAGCGTGTATTCATTCGGATTATTACCATTCAGAACATCACCTTCACTCACTGCAAAAGACACTATAGTTCTCTAATAATTCGTATTTTAATTTGAAGGGTAACTTAAATATTCACCATAAAACAGACAAGATCGCCAATGCGCTAATAACATGACATATGGCGTGGCTTATGACAAATAAGCTCTCTATCTCTTTTTTTCTTGGACGATTAATGTTGACTTAGTCCCTCGTATGTTTCAGCTCAAAGACTTAACAATCATACCATAGAGGTATTATACATAGAGTCGGGGAGTCATAGGCAGGCCTGTGAGTGCGAGTGTCCAACAATTAAAAAGAGAGGGAAGATGAAATTACCTATACTAGACCTA
>DWKN01000022.1:0-12797 GCA_018249455.1 Bungalotis erythus | reverse complement strand
GTATTTGGACGCGGTAGTGCCTTAAAAACCAGTGTTCACTCGTCGCAATAACATAACAAAATTTATAAATTAATAACGTTTTCTACAGTCACTAGCCCATACTAGGATTCCCTATACCTTAACTCCCTAGCACTCAAACACCCAGACCATTTTTTCTAATTCTTACTACTTTGTAATGCGAGCACATGAAGAAATAGCTTTTATCGAAAAGACTGTGGAGAAAATTCTACTGTCGTGATTAATTATAGGATCTTAATCTGTCAACGTTAAGCTGTTAACCCAGGGTTGGTACAGTGATTCGCCAATATAACGGCACATCACAAGGCGCGCTGTAAAACCCAGTTTGTGAAGGTTGACAGCAAAAAACCCGATATCTGTTTTATCAGCTGATTAGAAAGCGGGTTTTCCAGAGAAGAATGGCGCAGTGAGTCAGGTGAGCTGGCAGCACGGTTGAGGTAGATAAGGGACTGCCACATACACATTGTGTACCTACCGTTATTTACCTAAGGATTCCTTCTATATCAAAGAAGTGGAATTGGAAGAAACCATGTTGGACGCATTAAATGTTTAGTTTATTTAAGCTGCCTATTATCAATTTAATTCGTTGATTCAGAGTTCCCAGAATCGGTAGAAGTGGCGTCAATTAAGAGGTCTAGTCCCAGCGGTAGATCTGTTATTCTAATAGATAATACAATATAAATTTTAATATATTTTGTGGTAGATATTTGCTCGCAAGTTAAGTCGAAATAGACTACATTTATTTAGTGTTTGCCATATTATATTCAGATATAGCTAAAGCACTTGCCTTTAGCCTATTTTCTCACAGCATATATTTAACTTACATTTGCAAACTAACAGTAAAGTACTTAAGCTAAAGACTTTTTAAGTATGCTGCGTAAAACAACTCTATTCGCAGCGTCTACGTGACAAGGGGCCTGTGGAGTTTACTGTAGGTTTTCATGTTTATATTAATTGAAAAAGCAAGAATAAGCTTTACTTAACTGTACTTTTGTTTAGTAATGAATGCGTTCATTAGGCAAGTTGTTACAGTCATATTTAAATGGGTTTTATTGCGGATTTTCCTGATGGACGTGTGTTTATACCTAGAATCGACTTGTTTTGTTCTATTGAAACAGTTACCGATAAAAATAATACAAATGTTACTCGATTGACAGTCTGGAACAATATAAAAATTTAAAACGTGAATTGCATTGAAAGCTTCCGATTGAATTTAAAAACATTGATTATCGCAAAGTGTTCGAAAACATAAGAAAACTTAATCGATCTGATGAGATCACGACCGAAAAGCACCCACGGATGCTCGAATGTAGAAACTTACGTAAGCATATCACTATTTCATTTATGCCCTCAAAGTTACTTATATGACTACGACGTAACTCTTACGAATCCAGTTAGGGGTGCTGCGGCTGCAGTGTTTCATTTTACTCGCAGCTTGTGCGTACACAATCCTGCATCCTCTGTCCTAACGGAGGAACCGTTGCTGAGGCTAAAGGCAAATACTCACTCCTGCTAGGATGTCCGCTCCATAGTTGACGAGCAGGTGTATGATGTCGAAGCGGCCCGCGCGCGCCGCGTAATGGATGCACGTTTGACCTGCAACAGATAATGTTCCGTTTTATTTATTTTCTCATTATTGCCCCGGAACTATTTTATAATGTAACACTAAGTTATATTATGTAAAGGAACAGTTAACATCCTGTTAGAACTACACGACTAAGAATAGACTGCGCTGAATACTAGATTTGAATGGAGTTTCTTCCGCCGTTTCTTCTCCTTAGCAAGAACACCTTGCGGAGCCGTGGTAATGCAGTCCCCGAACCGTTCACGCGAATAACCGCTCCGTAGCCGACAAATATATATTAACACAAATAAATATTTCTGTACCGACAAAGTCTCTAATTATGCTGTATGGAAATTGACATAATTGTGCAATAAATCATACCATTTCATTTCATTTTCTACTACTACTACTACTACTGTTGCAAAAAGCTGAGTGCATGCCTTTTTGTTGAGAAGCTATTGCAATGCATTTTTTTGTTATGTGTGTATTTCATAATGCTGTATTACGGTTGTAATTCTATTAAATGAATGTATCTTTTTTTCTATCTTTCTTTAATTCCTCTGAAAACTGTTAATGGGCAATGGTCAGGCACGTTTGCCCAATGTGCAGTACGCTATCTAGCGGACAAGTGATGTCGCATAGGGTTGATGGCCGACCCGGCTATCGGATGTTTTTATAATTTTGAAAGGCCTACGACGTCGTAATTATAGCTACGATATTTTTTTAATAACCATAGTTATATACCATAAACCATAATTACCATAACACCATAATACCATATATATTTGTTAAAACTCGTGTTCACCCGGCGGTTGCTATTCAACCGGTTCATTATCTTCACAGGGATAATGTCCAGGACCCAGAATATAATCTAAGCTACATTTTATCATGAAAATATTTAGGGTTCCTGAGATCGAACTTGACGTCCCGTATATAAGGTGGGTTTTATTAAAATTGTCGGTATTATGTTAACCAAAGTGTTAGCTGCTTACGAGTACGGTTCGTAAGACACAATACAAATAAATCTTAGCTTTCTGCACTTGTCCTTTATACGAACTTTAACTATGCTAAATCTCGCATTCCTCCATGCGCGCAATGTGCTTAAAAATCTTTTCACCTATCAATATACAAAAAAGGTAACATATTTCTGTTTAAAACAAATTAAAAAGCCAAAAAAATATTTAGGTATATATGAAGTTCTTTATGTATTTACTGTATTTAGGTACTGTGTAAATTACATAGGTCCTGCTATTGTTGTATTTTTTGTATGTCCCTAGTTATCCGACATGTCAATGTCAAAACAAACTACATGGGGCGTTTCCCGGGCTGAACTTTATACAGCGACAAAAACAAATCGTAGTTTCCCTGACAAATATTTATATAAATACCTACAATATCATAAAGGTAAGATACACTACGTCTTAAAGGAAAAAACTGTTATAAAAAATAAGTATGAATATTACTTGTTATGATATTTTCTCGACTCGACTTAAATCAGTGTTTCTTAAGATTTAAGGTCGATTTTTTGAAGATTACGCCGTTAATTACGGCCTTTAACAGATAGCGTCACTTTAAGGTGAGGGGAGAGGGTCAACGAAATGTCACATTGTTAGAAGTGACGAAGTGTTCTCACAAAGTTACCCCTGCGACAAGACAAGTGCGGGGAATAAAAAAGAACATGAAATTTATTTGAGACCCTTAATTTGAGGTTGGCACCCAGGGATATTACCAGACTATTATTAGACTAGTAGTCTAAATACAAAATTTTGTTAATATATAAATTATGTCTTTAATATATCGATAAGAATTACCTGATGAAAAAATAACAAAGTAAAAATCTATTGTCTCTAAATAGATAACTTCCAAGAAGCTTCCACAATGGCAAAAATGAACTTAAGTTGGCAACAAAAATAATTAAGCTGTCGTCTACGTTGCGGGATTTACAGGCGACTAAGTGAACATTGAATCTTTCAATGGTGAAAATAGCCATCAGACGTCTACGGACGCGCCAACGGCCTGAGTCGGAGCCATTGGACAAGGAAAACTGCGCGCTTTATTTCTTTCATATGACCATTCGACGCTATTTGGGAAACTACAGACCGACCGGTGCACTGTACCTATAGTCTGTTTACTGCAAAGAACTCGCTTAAGTGTCGTTTTATTACACCCACTTTTGTCTTTATTATCGCTATTAAAATATTAAAAGATAGATATACATATTATTGGGCCATTTTGCTAGTGGCAATGAAATTGATTATATTCTATTTGCAAAACGACTAAGCTTTCATTCAGTTTCAGTCGCGGAACACGTATGATTCAGTATTCCAATCACTGTAGTTATGAAAGTGGGTCTACAAGCTGATCAAAATAATTAATAACAGATTTTTCCAAAATTTGAATTAGACAATTGAGTAGGTTGAATTTTGACATTTCAGAAATAAGTATTTGGAAATGCAACCAACATATTTATTTATGTTATTTAAACTTTTATACCTAAAGTGATGTAAAGGCGGACTTAATTCTGTAAACATTCCCAACCAGTCAACCATGATATAGAAAAAAAGAAAACAATTTTCCAATAATTTAATAGCTCCACAGAAGCTGGTCGAAATCGATTGTATTAGAGCTGGCCTACTTCCAAGATTATTTTCAGCGTTGCACAAATAGATGACTGCTTTTAGGCTCACATCATGAAATTGCTAAAAACAAGAATAATTAGAATATTTTGTCTTTTTAAAACTTTCCAATTAGTAAACGTGACATTTCTGAAATTTCTTGGTGGGTTTCTTTGTACGATTCAATTTTAACTGATCATGTCACATATATAGAAATATGTTTGTCACGTAATTCAGCATTATCATTGGTGACTTTGAAGTTATGGTAAGGCAGACACAATTATCTACTTAACACGAAGCCTCAGAGTTAGCAGCTCATATGTGGACCACCTCAGAAAGTTCTTTGATCCTATTTGCACTTGATCACGAGGAGGTTGTGACCGTTTTACCATAAGTTGAACTTAGAGGTAGAAAAACAATTAAGTACCCTTCAAACGACTTCACTCGACATTGGTGGGGAAAAAAATTAACGGTATTAGCAGAGTAAACTTTAGAAGTGCCGGGCAGCGCCCTGGTCCTCATCGCCGACGCCTCGCCACGTCACGTCCACGTCACGTCCCGTGCCAGTCTCTTCGCCCAATTATGCAAATTTCAAGGGGCCTTGCTTGCCGAGAAATTGACACGTCGCTTGTTTAGGAGATCGTATCGTGATTTATTGATTTCATAGCTCACGTTTCGATGATATTTGAGGAAAATATTCATTCATTCTCAATATTCTTTCGCTATTACGTTACGATGAAATAAAAAAGAAACATTTTTGAGAGTGGGTTGTATTTTGTTTGACTGACGCGGTAAGTAACTAAAAATAGGGACACAAAAGATGGACTTATTTCCAACGATTGAATTGCCTATTTATATATATATTTATTCGCAGGGGCTAATTTAAGCTGTTGTCTACATAATTAATAGCAATAAACATCATTAAATGTTATATCCTTTTACATATGTACATTTTTATATGATGTTTATACCGGTTTGAAGAGAAAAATCGAGAATGTTATATGACTAAGAAACACCGTGCGCAATATCGGGTAAAACCAAGTCCAACGAGCGCGCACTTCTGAATAAGGTCTGTTTTGGATCACATGTTATTTGCAGGAAACGTAGGTATGAGGATCGCTTTATTAATTCTTGGTTCCATTAGAAAACCATACAGCAAGCTGAGACGACGATTTACAATAAATTCAATGGCCTAACTCATTGTAAACGAATATTTCGTGAAATCATATACACCGAGACAAAGATGCGAACATTGTGTGTGCGAGACAGCAGGAGTGCAGCCGCCATCTCTCTTTAACGATTTCCACTATAGCGTATGTTACGTGACGTCGCCATTCCCACTGTTCCCGTTGCCCCGCAGACGATAGCGCAGTGGCGCGCGCTCCGCTACCAGGAGATGCCGGAGTACGAGAGCTTCGCGCAGCTGCTGCGCGCGCCCGTCGACGACGCGCAGGAGATCCTGCAGAGCCGCTTCCCCGTGCCGCGGTACATCGACACGGAGCACGGCGGCTCACAGGTCGGTTCGCACGCGCCTACGCCGATCGGAACACATGCCACCTCGCGAACTAAATGTTAGCATATCGGAACTGATATGATTTGCGTTGTAACTAGTACACACGAATTACGCACACGTTCGCGTGTAAGCAGATTACTTTAGAGTGTGTTGTCATCAATTGATGTAAATACGATACGAAATCATTTAAAAAATTTGATTGAGTCATTTTTTTAGTCATTAATTACTGCAAATACAAAATGACTACAAAAGTAATTTTAATTAGCAAATTACTTAAGTGTATTTTCAAATAGAACCGTTTAAATCATCGCGTTGCTTAGAATTAATTTGCATAATCATTCTGAGAAATATGACTCGATTATTGAAACGTCATTGTTCAAGTGTAAGTAGTAATGAGCACATCCCTCCTACTAATATTATAAATATGAATGTAGGTTTGTTTGTTACGCTTTCACACAAAAACTACTCAACCGATTATCATGAAACTTTGTACAAATATTCTTAGATGTATTAGAAAGGACATAGGGTAGTTATTATTATAAAATATATATGTTTTTTAGAAAATTTGGTTTGGCGGACCTGATTGTTTGTCACCAGTTTTTTAAACTTCATTGTATGTAGTAATTGTTAAAATCTGAATCACATCGATTTATTCCCATTGGAATGTAATGATCTTTGATATTTACTTAAGGGCGTCAACGCGAGCGAAGCCGCGAGAAAAAACTAGTATTGTATACTTAAAGCGGGCTACAAAAAGACGTGCAGTTTTAACTAATATTAACTGATTAAATGTTTTACTAATAAACACTGATTAAATGTTTTTTTTTGCAGATTAGTTAAAATATTCTGTAAAAAAAAACATCAGTGGTTACATAACATTCGCAACACACTTATCCTGTCCAAATCGGTTCGGAATTTCCATAGATTCACAATTTCAAAACGGCTTACAACATCAGAGCATTTTCCTTATATGTACTGACTGGCTTTCCGCCCGCGGCTTCGTCCGCGTGAACTTCATTTTTTATATCATGCATGTATTATAGGTACGTACTAACTTTCCGGTTGAATCACTATGTCTATTATTAAAAACTCTAGTTTTGATAACGACTTATAAGCGCTTAATGGCGCTTCATTCCGGCCAATTCTATCGTGATAACTTTTAAAGTATTCATCCAAATTGCTTAGTATGAAAGACAAAGTAATTTATCAGTTTTGATAATTATTTGATAAATATTCTAAATGGCGCACCGTTTTGGATATAGTATCTTCCACATATGCTGTCGGGGACTTTTTTTTTTAGAACTATTTAAAACAAACAATCCTACGGTACATTATATTCGTGTAACTCTAACGGGTTAAGCAGCGCACGCGAAGTTTTCTCTCACACGGCAGAAATTTTTCCGACTTACCACACTTATCGTTATAATATTATGGCCAAATTACATAAAATCTTTTTAAATTGTAGCCCATGTGTTATTCAGATACATAAGCTGTATCACTGTAAAGTTTCATTTAAATCCGTTTAGTAGTTCTTGCGTGAAAGAGTAACAAACACACACATGCACACACACACATACACACACCATACACACAAACTTTCGCATTTATAATAGTAGTAAGATCGTGTTGCGACTGACACCGCCCGAGGTTACATAATTTGGCGGATCTTTTATAAATAGCACCCGTATGATTGTGCGATTTGTGATAAAGAAATAACTATTACGTAATAATCATTATTCAGTATAACTAAGCACTCGAATTATTAAAATTAATGTAATTACATTTTAATTACATTATAGTAGAACAAAGACGGGACCACTGATACCTTATCGAAATGTTCCATTTCCCAGATTTATTCATTGTTTGATAATATAATTGATTATAATTAATTCATTTATTACTTGATATTATTCAGAAATAATTACTACGTTTAAATTATTAAGTTTGGATTTAATTATGCTTTTGTTCGTTCTTTTTCATCTTTGCTGCTATCTTCTGCCATTTCTAGCCTATAGTTAAAAGTACTAGAAGATACTTGCTTTGTTTGTTATACTACTTTTTAGATTATTTTATTCTCAAGACTATCACTGGCTTCCGTGTTGCTACGCGCTTGGAAAACGTAAACAAGAAAATCGATTTACTTTCATTTTCATGAACGTCATCGGAGAGTAGGCAGAGATGTTACTGAAATGAAATACACAAAATTGTATACTGCATAATTAGGTTACATTACATATAATTGTTTAAATTTTTAGAGTGCAGTAGTTACTTTGTGATTTTGGTTTAGTTAGTATATTCTATGTTGCAGATTTTTTATTACCAGTCAGCTTCACAAGGGTTCGCCGTGATGGACCCACCGTTCCTTAGATCGGTAGATACTACCACTGTACCTATTTTGATATGAAGTAATGTTTCAGTTTCGTTGTAAATGTGTAGTTTTCGGCTAAGCTACATAGGATACAAGGTCCCTATTGTGCTCCATAGGAATAGCAATGAATCATTCGGTGACCGACTACAGGTCTTGTGTTCTTTATGTTAAAGATGTCAGTGCCATGGGCGGACAAACACCACTTGCCATCTGGTGGTTATTGAATGGAATTTCCAGTAGGTTAAATTGATAAGACTATTGTAGTGGAGTTCTAAGGGCTGATGGATGCAAAAGCACATAGCTATTTGGAAAGCTAGTGACATTAAAATAAGTATAAAAACAATAAATATATTCATTTTTTATTTATTTATTGTTTAAAAAAAATCTCTGGGTCTTCCTTAAAAAATATGAGATGTGATAGAATTTATAAACCACGACAACGGTGACTATGTTATTAAATGATATGGTTTATACATCGCAAAAATTACAAAAGCATCCTCTAACCTTAAGGCGATATTTAAGCGCAACATTTGTAATCGTCGATGTGGTTTCATAAATTCCTTACAACAAAAATATGATTTTTTCTTTTCGTTACCT
The DNA here is from genome assembly GCA_018249455.1 of Bungalotis erythus. Classification (NCBI taxonomy): domain Eukaryota; kingdom Metazoa; phylum Arthropoda; class Insecta; order Lepidoptera; family Hesperiidae; genus Bungalotis; species Bungalotis erythus. Next base: position 4,122 of record DWKN01000022.1, on the reverse strand, counting down.
GTATCACGTTACATCTAAACTTAAACTTATGTTTATACTTATAAATATCTCTTACAGAAAACACTGAAGAGAATGTTACAATACTGTAAAAAAAAAACAGTTTACATTTCACTGGTGGCATGTAAGTAACACTAAAAATATAGATTGAAAATTCAATTTCAAAATATTCTAATACACAAGTACAAAATATTTTGGCCTTAACTGTTAAATTGTATATTTAGTATTACTTAATTATCTCCTATATGATAAGTAACGTCGAAATGCAACTGAGAGAACTGTCTGTTTACAGTCTTAAAAGGAAAATAAATGCGCGTTATACTTAAGAATCACTGCAACCATGACACAACTATGATAAACATTTAAATAAAAAAAAGAAAATGTTTAAACAAAACTATTTCAGATCCTTCTTAAAAAGAGGTCGTATCACTAGCAATTAAAAAAAAAACTTAATCAACATAATATAAAAATCGTAACTCAAACAAACTTTATGACTTGGAAATAATTCGAAGTTTTTAAGGTTTAGACAAAAAAAAAGGCAAAAATAAAAATATATGCTATAGGAAGTACAAAGTTTCACTCATGGCTGAGTTAGGCGAGTTATGAAGACTATTTCCAGCTAAAAATGCTAGCTTGTGTGCATACTGGCATACAGATGGGACCCTGACTTGAGAGGAACAGTTAAAGTACATGTGAGTCAATTTAAAAGTAAGCCGTTGGATCTGAAAAAAGAAAAAATCAAATTGTAGTAAACATCTATAATGTTTGTGCTATTTAAAAGAATTTTGTGCAATTTAAAAGAAAAAACACTAAATGTTAAGTGAAGCCCATCATAATATAATCCTGAAAACTACATTCAAATCGGATAAGCCATTTTGTGAAATTAGCGTTAACAAACATACAGACAAACAGACAAAATGAAAGAACATTGTTTTGAGTTCTCTTGCGTATATAAAGGCCCCTTTTTATGACTTTTTAAATATATTTGCTATGTACAGCGGTCAGTCAGTTTTATTATATGTATAGATTATCAAACTATGGGATAATTACCACTACGCCGGTGGGCAATAAGGGGGACATGTTTATATTTCCGACTAAGCAAAAATCTTAGTTTTGTGCATAACTATGATACTATCCTGTGTCGTGTTATTATTTTTTAGGGCTCTGCTCCTAACCACTAAAGGGAAAAATGGAAACCTTATATCATTACTTCATTGTCCGTCCATCCGAAAGTCGTTTCTATATAGCAAATAAAAAAATATATATTATAGTTATATATGTTGTTTCTTTAATTTTTCGCCCTCAGCGCGCTTAGCTATACGTGTTGATAACCGCAGTGTAGGGAATCAAATTCGCAAAAAGGCATTACTGTCTATCTGGATTTTATCCTTTAGTCCATAGTTATCCAACTTTTCCGAAAGTCGCTACTGTCTGTCTCCCTGATTTTATCGCTTAGTCGTCAATAGACAGCTAGTTATTCAATTTTCAAGAATGACGCTAATGTCTATCTCCTACATTTTATCCCTTAGTCACCAATAGATAGTTATGTAACTTTGTAGAAAGCCGCTTCTGTGAAAATCCTGGATTTTATTCCTTAATCGATAGTTACACAACTTCGCAAAAACAAAGTTTCATCTCCATCTCCTGCGACATCCCTAAGAAAAAAGGGAGGGATTCTATTCAAGGCTGAACTACTCGAAACAAAAAGTCCCAACACCTTAAAACTCTATTACTCTAAAGGACAGAACAATTCGTCATGAGGGAGTATGGATAACTGTCTCGGTAATTTATATTTCAGAATGCTGAAATTAAAAGGCTGGCAACAAAAAATAGAATCGTTTTGAGTGGCTGTCACTCACAGGCTAAGTGCTTTACAAAATCGAAGCGCCGTTTATCCTGAATTAATAATGACGAATGGAAACAGTCCATCGTGAATATCTTTTGAGAAAAGTATTGGGTCTTAAACGAATTTCGATACGGTATGAAAAATATAACGTAACATTTTCAAATTATTAAGCTATATGATGAAGTGATAGTAAGGAACCCTAGTGCGGGATTAGACAGGGTGAGTAGTGAGTAGTAGTGAGCGGGGTAGCAGTGAGCGGGGTGGTAGTGAGCGGTATATTCAAACCAGAACACAACATATGTAATTACTAGAACTATAAGGCAGAAAAAGGTGCAATGGTGGTGCCACTCACTCGAAAGACGAAGTCTATAAACAACTTGAAAAACTTTTGCTCCGACATCAGATTTCATAGTAGGTTTATACATACCGTTGTTTATGTTTAACATCCATCCGGATTAAACATTTTATTCCTAATATTATTTGAAAGAGTTTGTAAATACGTATTTCTTGAAGCTTAATATATTCCGTAATAAGTTAAAAGTTCGTACGAAACATTTCAGGCGTAAGAACGACACCGTATGTTACCTTAATGTTTGTCGAAACACTTTGTAAGGTATAAATAAGGCTTTTTGATGATTTACGCTCACTTTATTGATAAACTTGCGAGAAGGGTTCCTTAGCTTTCTTCGACTCCCACAGGAGCAAGTTCGGAGGCGGAGCGAACTCATTTTCGTGTTATGGTTAATTTTCCTTGTTTATGTGAGAACTTGCACAGTTGCGGTGAAACGGGGAAATATAGTGATTCGAAGTGTATTACGTACCGTGTTTGTATTAATTATTTGTAGTATAATTAAAATAACAGTTTTTATTTAGGTATTACTACCTTCTGCTCGTGACTTCGTCTGTGTGGACTGAATAGATTTAGTACTTTAGCAAAAAAACACAAAAACAAACAAACTTGTGGCAAATTTTATTACTAACAGTAGTTTATGAGTTTCTCTAGGTCATAATCTGTCTGTATAGTAAATTTAATCCAAATCCGTTCAGCCGTTTCATCTCAAAGAACTAACAAACACACACATAAACTGTCGCATTTATAATAGTAGAGGAATCACACTTGAATTCACACAAACACAACAGATTGATTAGGTTGGTTTGGAACTTAACAGATAATGCAAAAATACGTGAGGCGGGCGTGGCAGTACCCGGTGATCAGGTTTAAGATTGTATTGTTTAAAATAGACTTATTTTTCCAATTGAAATATTAATTGTTGAAGTGAAAACTAATTAATCAACTAGCGTGATGAAATATTATGTCAAATTCTATCTCCATCTATTTCGTATTTATGAAACCAAGTTTACTACTCAAGTGCTAAATAAACCGAGGTTTAATATCTAAGTGCTGAATATACGGAGTAGGTAATTAACTAATAAATATTTGCTCCAGATGCGAATGAGTACTTGACAACTCCGAGTAATTTCAAAATGAATCTGTTCATAATTGAAGATAGATTGACAAATTGTTTTGATTCTGTATTCCAATATTGTTACAATGAGTTGACTTCAATTGTATCTCAAATCCTGAGTAAGTAAAAGATAAATTATCGTATATCTTAAGGACATTTTGCTCGCTTCTGCTTAAGCACGTGTTTTATTTAAGTGGAACGTGGAAGGTCTTGGCTTTTTTATGTTATGAAGGAAATGATCTAGCAGTCTACGTGATTAAGCAGTCAATGTCGCCCATGGAAATGTATATACCTTTTCCATAAAGGCCAGTGCCGAAGCCTTTGAAAATGTTAAAAAAAATAGAACAGTTTGAAATCCATTAGAAAAGTGAGAAAATATAATAAAATAATAAGAAAAATAATTTACGGCCGATCTGAGGTCGGGAAGGAGAGCTGGAGAGATTTTAAGGGTTGAAAACGGCTTATCATGATTTCCGGCAAAACTACGAGTCGAAAAAAGATAAACGGCAAAGCTGTCAATAATAAAAGGATCTACAACTTTGTATTCGCACTTTTTTCACATAACCTCAATTTTTTTGCGAAAGAATGAAAAAACCGTCATTTTGGTTTTTTATTATCGTCTCCGAAAAAAAAATTGTATTTAACACGAAACTTTGCGAAATGTTGCCTTTTTATGTCCCGAATACAAAGTAAGTTTTTGATTTAAAATATTCATATTTCCCCCTTATTTTGACTTAATATTAAAAAAGCAAATTTATCGCTGAACATACTTAAAAAAAGCATACCGACAAATAGAGAACCTTCTTTTGTTTT
>DWKN01000021.1:0-12854 GCA_018249455.1 Bungalotis erythus | reverse complement strand
GACCACTTACCATCAGGTGAACTGCATGCTCGTTTGCTACTTAACATTAATAATTTTTTTTTTTTTTAGCAGCACTTACTGCAGAACATACTTGCAGAACAGACTCGTATCAAGTCAAATTTGCATGAAAGATAAAGATTTCATGTGAACGGATAATTTAAAACTTTTACAAATAACAATATAATCAAGATACAAGTAGGTATTTAAATGTTATTTGGAGTTAAGATACATTCTGTTTATATTATATAGCATTTGAAATAGATGCATAAATGCTAGTACACAATGTAATAAATGAATTTAAACCATCTTGAGGTTCCATTTGGAAGCTTGAACATTACTACTGCTCGTAAGATAATGTAATTGTAGAAAGTGCCTAGTAGCAAAATTTAGGTTTTAACGTCAGTGCTATCGTTAGATACCTATACCTATTCTGTTCCTACTTTTGCCGTGTAATGTTGCATATTCTTTGAAGCTATGTCTTAATGCTAGGCATATGTCGCAAATGATCAGACTGGACGTTTGATAGTACAGTTTTTGTAGAATATCTGCGAATAGCTTGCAGTCAGGATATACACTAGGCATCATACAATGAAAGCATCAGTGAATTCTATATCACTCCCTGTTTTATTATATATTATAGTGATAAGATTAGATAGTGATAAAGAATCTTACATAACTCAAAAATCATGACCAAACCAAAATAAAATAAATATTGCATATTACGCCATTATATAAGGTTTAGTGATTTCGTTTAGACTAGTGAGTTCCAGGGTGAAAGGTTCCCGCGTGATGGTACGTGGATAGTTCATTCAAAGAGCACTTCGAACTCCAACAAAATTTTATGACGTAAGTTGCTCAGTAAGGTTTTCGAAAGAGTTGCGCCTCAAACGCGAAAAAGCGTATCTTTCCGGTGACTTATCTTTTTAATAAAATATTTTACAAAAAATTCAACCCTTTCTGACTCTTTGCTGACTAACTAGCTAATGCAAATTCTCGAAAGCTAATTTTCTCATAGTCTTCTATTTTCACAAATATTATTTTAACCCTTAAACTGCAATAACTATACACTATTAATTAGATCTTGATTAATAATAACGCTTTCTACCCTCGTAGCCCCATAGATAGAGTCTCCCTGTGTCGTGAGTGCCATGCATACATACAAAGACAAGTACACTAACACCCGGACCCATAACAGAAATCTAAATTCATCATTTAGTTTCCCTGCCTGGCAGGGAATCGAACCGGAAACCCTCTGTGTGGCAGATCGCTGTGGCGAGCGCAGCGCCACGCGTGTCATAAAATCTTGTCATTCTGATTTGACGACTCGCGTGGCACATTCGGCGATGTTTACATTGATTTTGTACTATTATTGTAGACTAATAGAGATTGTATTTTCCACTTGATGTGAGCGGATGCCGTAGTCAAAGAAAATAAAGAACTCAAAGGAAAACTTACGCGCAAGTTTCTTGGAAGTGTAGCGTCCTTGCGAAGAACAAGTGCAGCCACTTTTCCGGCTTGTTTTTTAAATAGTATTGATTTTCTTCTCATTTTATTTTTTTGATGACGGTGCTATTTTTGGGTAAGAGACTGGACTGTCTGAGTCTGACTGGGCTATGGAATATATAGAAAACTTTATGAAAAATTCAACAGTATAAAGACCACTGAAATGACGTCTTGTTTCATAACCGTCACACGTCATCGTCGCACACCGTCACGAAAAACCGACACCATGGAATTAGCTAGTCAACATTTATTAACAATTTATTGATTTAAAGATAATATAATTTACTGTGATAATAAGTGATAAAAGTGGTTTTGACATATTACTTTGAGTACGTTTGTAGAATTTAAGGTTAGTTGACGGTATGTAATATTTATTTACATCATAAATTAAAATAAATTATTACCGTCCATTCCATTATTATCGTCCATTATTCAATTATTCCATTATTATCGTCGTTTTCACTACAAACATAGGATAACTCGAAGGACAAAATTTTTAGAAGGAATTTTTGTCTTGTTACGCCAAAGAAGTATAACTTCTTACCTGCGTAGGTAACTTATGTACACATACCCTTTTTTGTTTTATGTACCTACAGTAAATATTTGGTTTATCAATTTAATTAAATCCAGTTAAAAAAATTAAAATAAGGTAAATAAAACAAAAACGGCATAAACTTTAGCTGTTGTCGTTTCTATCATGTAGAGGGTTTAAGGTTCAAATCCGGTTTGGTTACCTTATTTATTCGGTATTAGGCTCAGAGTGGCAACTAAATCCCGACCTGAATCAATGCGCCAGAATAAATATATCAATTGCAATGTTAAGAGGCAGATAACACTGTTTATGCTTGTGTAATATTATTTCTGTGAATTGCTTTAACTTAAACATAATTATTTATAATTATTTAGTATTCAATAAAATATTGTAAATCTACCAATGTAACAACTCAAAGCCTTGTTGGTAGTTAAGGAAATCTGTGCGTTGGAGGTTGTTTAAACCTAGTACAAATTTCAATGCCGACGACAAAAATGTTTCGCCACCTAATGTGTCATGCAATATTTCTGTATATCCAAATATTATAACATTTTTAGTTTATTTAGACAAACAGTATTTTTGTATGATGGGAGAACCAAAGAAGCATATAGTCCACGCGATGTGAAGTACCTCTTCCAGCTTATGGATACCGGTGAATAATTCCAAGAAGGATAAGGGTCAACGAAAATTAATCTTAGATGCGTTGACACCAAGTAGGACTAAGTTTGAACGACTCACGGAAGTAACTAGAATTATGCAAAGTAATGCTGGATTATAACACGTAGGCAATGTAGGCAACCGGTTACGGGCACAAAGCCTTCTAGGGGGCCTGGGACCCTTAAAAGAAATATGTCGAAGTGTTTTAAACGGGTTCCGTAGCCCTTCAGAGAACAAAATATTTAAGTAAGTATTTTAATTAGGTTTACAATTATTATAAAGCTATTTTAATGGGACAAACATTTTTAGAAATTAAGCTCTAAAGTACATACTAATTCTTCTCTAAAATAAAACTCAATTTTACTAACAGACAAATGAAGGCTGTCTTAACGTTACCTAGCTCAGCGTCACTTGGCAATGTTTCAATCTGGGGTTTCACTACAGGGGTTTCGAGGCCCTCCGAGATTTGCAATACCTTCAATCCGGCCTGACTATGTACCTTCCCGTATCTATCATACTGAAACACACACACTAAGAGTTTACTAATAAAATAATACGTTTTACGTACATCTGTATTAAATTATAAATCGACTGACACACAACGCACATCCTAACCGGTAGATCTAAAACCATGGAATTATGCAGATCATTGTCTTAAGAAATTTTGAAAAGTTATCCCCTATGGCGTATGAACAGAGGATAAAAGGTTGCATAGAATATTGTTATTTTTTGTCAGTAGTACAGAAACTGGAATTTTAAACTTCGATATATATTTTTTTTTATTGATGGTGAAGTAGCAAACGAGCATGCAGTCCACCTGATGGTAAGTGGTCACTGCCGCTCATGGACATCTGTCATGTCATGTCACAGACGTCGATAACAGATGATATAGGATATATAACAAGATATATATAGCTGGCATCGACACTATAGCTGTCGCTCGGGAGTAAAAGAACGGTTCGGTAACTCATTCTCGTCGTAAGAGGCGACTAAGAGGTGACTTCCGGTGGCGAGAGTGAGAGTTCAAGCTATTCCAACGTAACGATCCCGGGAAGAACGCCATTTTGAGTGGTCCCGTACTAGCGTAGATACGGCAAGGTGGACCAGAGCAAGCTCGCCCGTGATGTGCCCGTTTAAGGCGGTTTACTAGAGGACCCCAGTTGCGTCCAGAGATCCTGGTGTTTTCCGGAAGCACGGAAGCGGCCCCCGAGTTTTTAGTGTAGTGTAGTGTAGTGTAGTTTTAGATCGGATACATATTAAAGATTTTCGCCTTCGTGACAAATATAAGATAACACCTTCACTTTCAAACAATGAAAAACTGTGTATGGGTGCTAAAAAACAAGAAAACAACCATTATTTAACCAACAAAACCACGACGCCGCTGTTTTTATTCACAAAACAAACCACCCACATCAAAACCAACAATTGAAGAGCTTTACCGCATTAGTCTCCTATCAGAAAAGTTCTCGGCTCCGTCTACTCATTACGCGCGTAATTAAAAATGACACTTACATACATCGAAGTCCAAAATTAGCTTTCAACGCCTATCGCGAACAGGACATTCGGTGAAAAGGAAACTTTGTGTTGCACTAAAGAAATGCATTTAGCGCCAACGTTCGAGCGAGCGGGCGAACAAATCAACACAGTTGTAACTGTGACGTCAAGTTAATTAAAACAGCGAAAAGTTGGCGATTTGAAAGCGGGTTTGGTGTGGTCCCAGTGTCAGAGGGAGCGAAACGCTAAATCGAAAATTACCAGATATAATCCCTTTATCAATAAAAAGTCAAACAATTGATCAATATTCGAATAGGCAGTTGATTAAATAATGTTATTGATTACCTATTTGTAAATGCCCTCAAAATATAAGTGGCTTTAATTCAATTATAAAACTTTCTTGTAACATTCTGACAGTTGTGACTTTGATAAACTTTGTGAAGGATACGACTAGTGTATAATCAATATTTTTATTTAACTGACAAGACTAAGGCGTATTCAATATTATTTTTATGCTACAACCATGAAACTAAATAAATAGTAAACATGTGTGCGGCTTCGACTCGAAGTTTTATTACTTTGTATCCCTAATTGCTTACAAAATTTCCTGACAAAGTACGATTGAAAGTGATAATTTCAGTCAAACTGTTTAGGTAGATTTACTAAAGAAACTATAATCAATATATGCGGTTATTATGTTTTCACTAAGAAATTCCTCTAATTTTTAATCCTTAATTAAACGTGGAAAAAGTCAAGGAGCGTTAACAACATGTTGCTCCGCATCTTTGATATGACTTAGCATCTGCTTATTAGAAAAACCTGTCATACTGATATTATAAATGAGGAAATGTATTTGTTTGTTTGTGCTTCTTTTACGTCTCAATAGAGAGACGGATCGATGTAATTTTTTTACGGTGATAGTTGAAGTGCTGGGAAGTGACGTAGGACTTATTTTCGCCTAAAAATCATGTAATTTTTCAATCAAATACGCGCTAAAGATGGAATTACGGGCGTTACAGCCGTTACAACGTTAAGCGTGTGATTCTGCATGAGATGTTTAATGCAAATTACGCAAAGTTCGATACAGATGGCGCCACTTATATGTTTTATCTTTCACTTAAAATACATATATACGAACGGGTAACAGTTAGTAATTAATATCATTTTGTTATTTCTTCGTTACGTAGATATTTCTACAATTATTTCTCTTACCCGCTTGCCGCTAGCACTGAAGCCACTAACCACGAGCCTGCCAACATTAGCGAGCTGTCGAACCGAAAGAAACAGTTTCGAAATATGCTAACTAACAACTTACAAACTAATCCACCTGAAAAATTAATTCTCTCGACTGAGGCAGATTCGAACTGAACTGAAATAGATTCGACGGCTTAATTAGTAGCGAAATGGTTGGATTTGATGTCATGTTTAGAAGATAAAAAGATTTACAAAGATTAATGAAAAAAAAAAACAATATGAGCAGAATTTAAACAATTTTTTTAAATGATGTGTCCATTTATTTAACAAAGCAATATTAGAAGATATGTGACTTCGAACGACGAATTAAATAAAAATTAAATTAAAGAAAAATTTCAAACTTAAGTTCAATATAACAAATTAAAAAAAAATTAAGGTGGTAGAAGCTTGATTCCGGTTTGTGTCAAAATAGTAACTTAAAAGTATTATGATATATATATCATAATATATATAACGACGCATACTATTTTCTAAATCATTAGAATTAATTGTGGAAACAATTTAATTTTATCGTTGTTCTTCTTTATTTGATTTAGTCTTTTAACAATTGATTTGGTAGATATTTTTTTGGGGCGGAGAGGGTAATTCCAGACGGGGTCGCAAGTGTCGCCAGCTGGTTATAAGAACGGCCATGGCTTGAGTTGAGAAGCAGTTGACAAGCGACGTTTGACGCGTGCTTGTGAACCCATCGGCTCCAAATCTTTAATTTATTGTCACTAACGTGTAACTGAATTATTCGTTGACTTCTTTACAATAAAGTCAGTGTAGCGTATTTGTATGTGTGAGTGTATGTGTCAGACGCTATATTGAACAATTATATAGCTTACGTCCCTCGGGCAATTGAGACAAATCCAACGACACCTCATGTGAAAATCCGTCAAGCCATTTGGGCTGTAGAGTGTGCCAAAGAATATAACATACATATATACACTCGAAAAAATAGCCCTCCTTCCAGCACAGTCAGTTAAAAAGAAGCCGAGTTCAGCTTAAAATTTTGTGACGCGGAATAAATCAGGCGCGTCGGTCACACCCGCGTCCAACTCTTACGATTCGTGAAGTCAATTTGGCCTCAACTTTAATTTGAAAAGTTTACGCCGATAGTAATTTCGGCTGACGTGTTAAGCTCCATACGCACTAGCCTTTTGTCTATTTATCGGTCCTCATACAACATTAACGTAAGTTACGAAATTCTGTTTTATTTAAAAATACATATATATCTATAACTCTGATTAGACAGGTGCGGAGCGATTCTTACATTTTCCAGAATGAAAAGCATCCTATGTTATTTTCTCGAGATATTTTCAAGCTAATTTTCATTTGAATCTTTCAGCGGTTGACCGTAATAGTATAGCAGGCAAATTTTAAAATTTATAATATTTTTAAGTATGAATAGCACAAGAGTGGAAAATGGCCCCCTTTATAATCATTAATATCGACCCATGTACCGCTAGTGACCATACTGACCTGACGCGTAAAAGATGCCGAGTTCGTTGCCTGGCCGAGCCATCTAAACTATGGATTTAGATGTTTGAGTACTCAGTTTTGTGCTTCTCTATGACACCCTTGATACTGAGAGTCTTACCGTAGATCTACAAGTGCTCTTGTAATTATGGTAACAGATAGTCCTACTGTAGGTCTATGAGTGTACTTGCAGCTCATTATTACCTAAAAACTTGAGATATATGAAAACAAATCAAGACACCCGACTGCAAATACATTAATTTTGAAACGGATTTTTGGCAGTTCATCTCAAAACAATAACATGAAAGTATTATGATATAGGTATATATATATTTTTGAGATGATCAATTTACTAGCTTCCATTTGATATCCATATAGTTATGGTAAAAATAAAATTGGTTACCCCTTCCACTTTTTTATTCCCAGGCGCCATATTTAATAAGGCAACGTCACTTCGACTATTGAGGCGAATTCATTTGGCCTGTAGAGCATGCCAAAGAATGGACATGAATACACAATCGAACATAACCCTCCTTCTGACGCAGTCCGGTAAAACAATCTTGAGTTCAAGTAAGGTACTTTCCATATCTTATAGCAGTTTTAAACGCTGTCTCAGTGAGCCACTTCGCGCGGCTATTCTCCTGCATGTCACAAACATGAGCTTGTTCAGCGCTCAGCGATGTTCAGCGCTGCGCAGTCAGTCCCGCGTCGCTGGCAACTGACGGGTGTCAGTGTGCACGCCACATACGTACGTCTTGAGACTTGCAATTTTATAGGTTTTTTGTGACCTAGTACAATATGAATTTCATTGTCTTTTTATGAAATTAAAATAACAAACGATCCAACAAACGATTGAGATCGAGTACAATATGGATTTCATTGTTTTTTTTATGAAATTAAAATAACAAACGAACATACAGTCTAATTGATAGCAAGTGGTCAATACCGCCTATAAACATGTAATCGAATCCGTATAGAATAGGAGCTCAATTTGAAAATGGTTTCACATGTCATTTTATGTAACACTCTACACTCATAGCCCCAGACTAGGATTCCTTGTATCGTGGGCGCCAAGAACACAAACGAAGACAATTTCACAAACACCTAAACCCAGAATAGAAACTGCGTCATGAATTCATCATTTAAACGTCTGCCTGCTCGGGAATAGAACCCGTTACCCTCTGCTTGGTAGACCGGTAACCGTTAGGCACGCGGGTCGTCGCGGCAGCTAAACCCTCACACAGAGAAAAAAAAGTGGAAGGAATTCCTTTACGGTAGAAATGGATGTGGCGATGGTAGGCACCTACCGCGGGTTTCCTGCAGCTCGAGACCAAAAGACTAGAATAGCGCAAATGTATATTTTGCCTGTAGTAGAGCGAGTAAAAAGAGACTTCCGGGCTCGGGGGTGGTGAGAGTGAGAGCTTGAGCTGCTCTAACGTAGCGATCTCGGAAAGGACGGCAGTGTGAGTGGGCTACATTGTCGCAAGCATGGGAAGGTGCTAGTGGGACCGGGGAAGCTCTCCTCCCTTGCGAAGTGCCCGATGGCGTGTCGTGCTGGAGAACACCAGTTGCGTTTGAACAAGGTCCTGGTGTTCTCCGCGAGCACAGAAGTAGCCCACCCAGGGATTTTTTAGTTTTTGGAAATCCCACATAACCTTGTATCGCTCCCACGGTATCAGGTACCTTTAAACGGTTTGTACTCTTCTAGAAAAAAAATCCTACGCCGGAAATGTACCCTGTATGTCCAGTCAATTATGCTAGTTGTGCATTAAATAAGGTATTAAGTGCCTACTCTTTTCATAAAAATAGAATCTAAACGTCTTTTAAACAATTAATCCAGTACATTGCAACAAAGACACGTCAGACCAAGTCGTCAGCCGTCATCCAGAGGGGGGGAGGGTCGCTACAGGCGCGTCTCGGCGACGGCCACTGGGCGAGTCTCCACTGGACAAGCCGGCGCGTCAAAAATTGCAGTAAAAATTGTGTTGTAATGTTCATCCTTCACCATAGCCATAGCTTCACTAAAACACACTGAAGAGATACATAAAGTTCGTAATTGTGCAAGACCTTTACGTAGCAGTGAAATGTCTATAAGAGTCATAAAAATAAAAGAAAATGAATATTTTATATCTTTCTTGTTCCTTTGCACATTCACCCACACATTGCATATCCTTAAGGTTGGATTGTGGGTAATACTGTTTAATTTAACCATATTTTGTACCTATTATGGTTCAATCTTACTACTTTTAAAAACGCGAAAGTTTGTATATGTCTGTGAGTATGTTTGTTACGTCTTTGGGCTAAAACGGTTGGACGGATTTTGATGGAATTTAATGCACAGATAGATTATGACCTGAAATAATACATTAGCCAGCCAGCTACTGTTAGGAATAAAATTTTACCTAGATTTATCTGTTTGTGTGTTTATTTGAAAATCACGCAAGAGTACTAAATGTACTCAGTCCACGCGGACAAAGTCGCGGGCAGAAGCTTGTATGTTATAAAAATGAAGTTCACGCGGGCGGCGCCGCGGGGGAAATGCTAGAATCTATATAATTAACTTAAATATCAGTGAAGCAAATATCTTAATAATATTACGTGCAATTATCTTCAAGTCGATACTATTTAAAAAGTAGTAAAATTTTACAGTAAAACCATATACAATATCATTTTAAATTATATGTTATATGTTCTATTTCATAGGTTGCAAAATTTACATTAAACCATATATATAACTCAATAACATTGTGTGTTATATGTTGTGATGTTTTTGTAACACTGAATACGAACTGCCTACACGATTGAGGCCTTAACGTTGTCGTGCCGTGTCCGCTAATGCAACTACATCCAATACGTTCTCGGTCGCCGTCGATTGCGAACCGTGCATACGCTAACTGTACCGTTAGCAAGAAAGTACGTCAAATATTAAAGATAATAACTTTTCATGGTGAGACCGCGTTGATGTCATGTATTTCTCACATTTTTCTTTTTTTTCTTGATCTCGAAGTAGCAATCGAGCGTGCAGTCCACCTGATGGTAAGTGGTCACTGCCGCCAATGGGCATCCGTCATGTTATGTCATAGACGTCGATAACAGACGCGATGCTACTCCTGAGGGCTAAGATGGTCGCCTCGTATGCAAGGGAGCCGACAACCACACCTTTCCAACGAAACACAAAAATTGCTTCACGCTAGTAATGGGTGTGGCGGTGGTACCTCCCCGGTCGAACTGCACAGGTTCTACCACCTTTAAAGTATAAGTAATATATATGTTGAGAGGTTCAAATTATCATAAATGCCAATCCGCAACAAAATATGTACTTCGGCACCGTCATCATTTATCATTCGGTCTCTACGGGGAAGTTCCAAATTCGCATTCACATATTGGCTATGAGTTCCTGGTACATTACACACACGTATTAAAATAATGTTATTGGAATTCTCTGTTTGTTATTGGAATGTAACACATTTAGGCAAGATAAAAAAATTATGAATCATATAGGCTTTCCTCGTCCAATTTTTTTGGGTTCGGTTACGAAAATAGCAAAGCCGTTACGAAAGTGATCAACGAAAATATTTTTCTCTATTTCATCATTAGCCCATTATAGCTGTCCCACGGCTGAGCACGAGTCTCATCTCAGAATATGAAGGATTTGCCATAGTCCACCACACTGACTGAGTGCGATTTGGAAAACTGAGATAGTAACTTCATATTATGAAAGAAAGTCTATTGTCGATTTCAGATAGAGTTTCTGTTCTATGTGGAGTTGATTGTAGTCGTCCATCGCTGCTTGATACTTCACTGTCATGCAGAAAGGAAAACTAGAAATTCATGCAGCGGTGATACCTTCCTGATCGCATCGAACAGATTCTTCTTTAGTATATGGTATTGCCGAAGCAGGTTCATATGTTCAATTTTAGTAATGGTAGACGGGACGTAGAAATAACTTTTTTATTTAACACGTGCACACACTATACAAATGAAACGGAAGGAGAAAACAGCAGTGAAGTTACAGAGAGAAAGTCAACGGCACCAAGATACATAGATAAAAGTTTAGTTTCGCGAACAATAGAATTCGTTGGTAGGCAACTCGAACGCATAAAAATGGCGCGGGCTACCCATGCAGTGTAGGGACTCCCACTCCCGTTCGGATTTTAATACGCGGCTCGCGCGCAGGCGGCTGGTCGGGATCGGTCTGATGTGTCCGTTGCCTTGTTGCTAACCGGCCCCGCTGCTGTGCAATAAGTGCGTCACTAATAACAAATTAGGATCTGTTTTTTCCATTTTACCCATATGTTTTTTTATTTTTATTTTATTTATTTAGTGTTTAATATTATTTATTGTTTTAATTTGTTATTTACTATTTTTGTTTTACAAAACATTTTTTTTTTATTTTATTCTTTAAACATTTTTATTATTTTAGATTTATAGTATATCCACCACACTACCATCTAGCGGTATCGGTATTTAAAGCTCTGGTTTCAATTTCAAGTTAGTTTCAGATATTAGCCCCAGCACCTCGGGTATTAGCAATTCCAAAGTTTGAATGTAAAATATTCATTGGAAAGTAATTTTCTAACTCAACACCCTAGTTCTCAACTTGAGTACTTACCGAATCTGCGATAGACTTGCGAAGTAGATCTCAGCGCGAAATTAATTAAAACAACTTTGAAAACTTAAATCAAACTCATAGGGCTTCATCATCAACCCATTGCTGTACCACCGATGGGCATACGTCTACTCTCACCATAATAGTTTTCACTATGTAAATATGGCTAGTATGGCTATGCCTGTTTTATATACCACTGGTGGGCATGGGTCTCTTCTCACGACTGCAATCGCAAATCTGCAACGCTCTCCTGATGCTCCAGTGCAAACTAGTGGATACGGGTAAGTGGCCAATCCTTAAAGTCTATAGATGAACTAAGCTTACCGACATAGTTCTCAGAATTAGAAGGCTGTAGCGGCAACAGGCTGGCCACATCTCTCGGAGAACCGATAACCATTGAGAAAGAAAGGTTCCCGAGTGGCACCCACGTTAAGGCATAAAGAACAGAGCACCCCCGACCAAGTGGATCAAGTGGACTGATAATCAAAAAAAAAGCAGAAATTTGGAATCAGGGAGTACAGGATCGGGTCGTGTAGCGTCAATTAAGGGAGGTCTACGTCCATTAGTGGACCTTAAAAGGTGGATGTCGGATATTTTCAACCGAACATAAATCCTGATAAGTTTTATGATTGTCATCTATGAATAACACCAAGGAACAACAGCTTAATATGCTCTTCAAAACACACCACGCAGGAAATTTGGCGACTAATGGTCACCTATCCAACTCTTGACCGCTCCTGACATTACTTAACTTTGTCGATCGTTTAAGATTTACGCAGTCTAATGTTTTTTATCTTTAGATCAAGACATATTAATTTCCAAGACACACATCTCATCAAAAACTCAGAAACGCGACACTGGTATTCTGTTTGGTAATAATTGAGTGTCTTAATATAATCTGTTGCAATAATACTGAAGACTTAGAAGCCGATTAATTCTAATGATTACGCTTACCTACTACGTAGTTATTCTGGATTAGTTTGACCCAAAAGTTTAGATCTAAGCGTAATTACAGCTTCATTGAACGAGAAGGTAATGTCTTATTAACAGGTTAGGACATGCTCCACAAATAGCTTCTAGCGAATGGGAAAGGCCGCAACTTTTCAAAGGTGCTGTAAATGTGGTAGAACGGGCACAGTTTGACCGGAGAGGTACCACTGCCATATTTCCAACGTGAAGCAATTCTTGTGTTTCGGTGGAAAAGTGTAGGTGCCGGCTTACTTACATAAGAGGCGACCGACTTAGTCCTCGAGAATCGTCGAGGGAAATATAGGGTAATGGCAAGGCAAGGTTTAACTACTGTTATAATTTGTATCACAAACACTACGAAACCTAATCATTTTG